>CM076846.1:159763504-159989362 GCA_039519185.1 Astragalus membranaceus | reverse complement strand
GTCGACAAAAGGCCAAAGTTCAGTTTCGACAAAAGAGGGATACCATACAAAGTTAATTCGACAAAGCATACTCAGAAAGAGCAACTTAAGACTTATGTTCCATCAACAAAGTCTCCTATAGAGAAATGGGTGTACTCCAGTGGAAAGAATAATGGATACTTACCCATGAATTCTAGTGGGAAAAGTTTTAGTTATCAACCAAAACCCACAAAAATGGTCAAGGGCAGCACCAGTACTGGCCAAAACAAGGCACTTGAATCTAACAAGTATACCTATAACAACAATTACAAAGGGAAGAATCCCATGACTAGAACTCAATGGCGCAGACACCAACGCCAAAAGAAAGTTATTGGTGCAGGACAAATAGAGAGTTCTAACAAAAAACACGGTAAATGGCTAGAAAGCCAGCTACTGAGAGGATATTTCCTCCACTCTGAGCAATCAAAGAAGGCTTTAACTTAGACGAAGAAATGGAGTCTAATTTTGCTGATTCTGGGTCAGACTTTGATGTCCTATGCAATGTGGTCTCACTTCTACCAATTGAGTATGATGTAGTTTCTGAAGTGAATGATGTCGAGGAAGATTTTGGCAAAGAGACTACTTATAAACCAATTTGTTACTATGTGCTGAAGAATGGTTGTGTTGAAGAACAACATGTTGTATTTGAGAAACCAGATTGTGGAATGATGAACCATCTCAAACCTTTGTTCATTCAAGCTAAAGTGAACAACATAGGTGTCAACAAGATTTTGTTCGATGGTGGTGCTGCTGTAAACTTGATGCCACAACATTTGTTGAGGAAAATTGGTAAATGTGATACTGATTTGAGGCCACACAACGTGGTGCTCACAAATTATGAAGGCAAAACTGGCCACTCACTTGGGGCCATTGAAGTCGAGTTAGCTGTGGGTAGCATCAAAAAATCAACGTTGTTTCTGGTAGTCCCTTCTAAGGCTAACTACAACTTGTTGCTAGGAAGAGAGTGGATACATGGCGTGGGGGCAATACCATCAACTGTTCACCAAAGGCTCATTATTTGGAGAGAAGATGGTTTGGACGAAAATATTGAAGGTGATCAGAGTTACTTCAAAGCAGAGGTAAACACTATCACTAAGAAAACTTTCGACAAACAATTGGCGAACATTGCGCCATGCTCTTCTTCTGATCTTGGTTATGTATGCCAAGATAATGTTTTTTCCTCAGTTACTCTTCACCCAAACTATGGATTTATTTGGGAGAGGGAAGTTATGGATGAGGATAATCACCCAAGAGGCTTTTGCAAGCCTACTGGGTGGGATGGACCATAAATAATTTATTTATCTCTAAGCCCAATGCATGGGATAGAATTACGACCTATGTGGCCGAAAACAAAGAAAAAGCGGCTTTGGAAGCCGAGTTACAACAACAAATGGTTACTGAAGCCAGTGACAGTAATAGTAAGGAAGACTTGGTCGAAGACCAAAGGCTGGATTGTGTATATGATGATGAGCCTTTAGGTTTTGAAAAAGACCCAATGGGTTCGACCAAGAAAATGCATGCACGAGATCCCTTGGAAGAAATTGACTTGGGAGATGGCTCTGTAAAAAGGCCAACATATATTAGTGCAAAGATTGACAAAGATTTCAGGATGCAAAATGTCGAACTTTTGAAAGAATTTAAAGACTGTTTTGCTTGGGACTACAATGAGATGCTAGGTTTGAGTCGAGAAGTAGTGGAATTGAAGCTGCCTATACGACCAGAAAAGAAGCCAGTGAAGCAGACACCAAGAAGATTTGCACCACAAATCCTGTCGAAGATCAAAGCAGAAATCGAAAGACTACTCATGAGCAAGTTCATCAGAACTTCCAGGTATGTAGATTGGTTAGCAAATATAGTTCCTGTTATTAAGAAAAATGGAACTCTTAGAGTTTGCATAGATTTCAGGGATTTAAATAATGCTACACCCAAAGATCAGTACCCTATGCCTGTGGCAGAAATGCTTGTTGATTCAGCAGCAGGCTTTGGATATTTAAGTACGCTTGATGGTTATTTTGGTTATAACCAAATTTTTATTGCTAATGAAGATGTATCAAAAATAGCATTTCGATGCCCAGGGGCATTAGGTGTTTATGAATGGGTGGTGATGCCTTTTGGTTTAAAAAATGCTGGTGTTACATACCAAAGAGCTATGAATTCTATGTTTCATGATTTTATAGAAAATTTTATGCAAGTGTACATAGATGACATAGTTGTTAAGTCTTCATCAGAAAGTGGTCATTTAGACCATCTTCAACAATCATTTGAAAAAATGAGAAAATATGGATTGAAAATGAATCCACTTAAATGTGCCTTCTGTGTACGTGCAGGTGACTTTTTAGGATTTGTTGTGCACAAAAAAGGCATTGAAATAAATCAAAACAAGACAAAGGCAATTTTAGAGACGAAAGCTCCTTCGACAAAGAAAGAATTGCAGTCGTTACTAGGAAAAATCAATTTCCTTAGAAGGTTCATTTCAAACCTAAGTGGCAAGACACAAGTTTTTTCGCCATTACTTCGACTGAA
Source organism: Astragalus membranaceus (assembly GCA_039519185.1). NCBI lineage: Eukaryota > Viridiplantae > Streptophyta > Magnoliopsida > Fabales > Fabaceae > Astragalus > Astragalus membranaceus. The sequence goes on along the minus strand of CM076846.1, from coordinate 159,986,821 downwards.
GAAAGAAGATGTGTTCAGGTGGGATCCAGAACACCAAAAAGCTTTCGACGAGATCAAGGGCTATCTTAGAAATAAAGTAATGAAATTGTATGTAGCAGCACCAGAATTGTCAATAGGTAGCATGTTAGCACAAGAGGATGAAAATGGTGTCGAAAGATCCATTTATTACCTCAGTAGAGTTTTAAATGATGCTGAAACTAGGTATCATCCATTAGAAAAGTTGTGCCTATGCTTGTATTTCTCTTGTACAAAATTAAAGCAATATATAAAGCCTGTTGATGTGTATGTTTACTCGCATTTTGATATTATTAAACATATGCTGTCGAAACCAATATTACATAGTAGAATTGGTAAATGAGCTTTAGCGCTTTCCGAGTATTCACTAACTTATCAGCCTTTAAAAGCTATTAAAGGCCAAATTGTGACTGATTTTATCGTCGATCACTCATTGGTCGAGATCCCATTAAATTTAGTGGATATTCAGCCTTGGAAGTTATACTTCGACGGTTCTAGCCATAAAAATGGTTCCGGAATTGGAATTCTCATTGTTTCTCCAACAAAAATACCAACGAAGTATATGATGTGAATCCACACATTCATCACTAAATTTAAGATCTAGAAAATTACAAATCTATATGAATCTCTAAGTCATGATGATGAACAAGAACACAATTTCAAGATTAGATGATGACACTTACTTGAAGAACACAAAAGTGAAGAAAGAATCAAATGTGGAAAGAATAGAGATGAAATGGAGAATGATGTCCGCCACTTTTTCCGTGGGAAGAAGATGAAGACCACACGTCACTTTGAGCTTCTCCAAGCCTCAAAGGTAGGTGCTCAAGGTTCCATTCCAAGAACCAAGTGAGAGAAAACACTAAGCTCTCAAAAATTCAGAATTCTATTTCATCAAAAGTCTCCCAATTACAAGGAGTGGAATAGTATTTATATGTTGGGTCTAATGGATCCTAAGCCCAACATGCAATCGACTTAGAGATAGGAAAACAAGGCCCGTGGCCGCATCAAAGTAACTAAAGACCTTAACCTATTCTATTGCCAACAAGGCTCAAATCAAAAGCAAATTACACTAGAAATTAAATCCTACATTTATAGAAAACTATTACAAGGAAATAGAAAACCCAAGAGTTTGGGATGTCTAGGAATTTCCCAAAGTAACCTTGGTAATTACAAGTCTTGATATTTGTGACTTCCATCCAAGCTCTCATGAGTAGGCTAGCCATGCATGTGGGCTCACGTCATACTCCCCCTCTTGAATTTCACTTGTCCTCAAGTGAACTCCCCTTCTTGGAAACCTACATCAAGCATGGAGAAAATCACTTATTTTGAAAATAAAAGACAACTAAACTAATGCATTAACTTCTTAGGCTCCACCTGGATCAAAAGGAAAGTAAGTGACCCCAAATAATAGTCTAGTCAAGCAAAATCCAAACACATGTTTAAGCAAAATCCAAAGCAAGGCAAGCTTCCAAGGAATTGAAACATACCTAGTAGAAGGAATGAAGAGTATAGGGAGAATATAATACCTTTGCAATTTTTCAACATTAATAAGTGTCTCCATTACCTTTACCTTTCCCTTTTGGGGCTGACTCTCGGAAGTGCCTTGAAGTTCCTTACTTTGTCCACACAAGAGTGGTTTTGGCAACAAATTCAAAGGTGTCCTAAACAAGAAATTAACAAAACTATGTGCAAGGAAATAGTTAGAGGTGAAAACCCTAGGTTCATATGATATATCATGCAAAGGTTTCCTAAAGCACATACAACCCTTCCTCTTTGGATCCTTGTTAGGCACTACAATTAAGCTCTTTGTTTTCTTTGGGTCATTTTCCTCAACCCTATTGCCTTGTATTTCATTGTGAGTGTCATGATCAAAACTAGGGGTGCCTACCACAACTACACTTTTGCCTTCCAACTTGAGATTGGCCTTTCTTTCTTTTTCCTCCTCCTCAATTTTATTTTTCAAAATGATTTGGTCTTTCAAAACTTCTTGAGGAATAAGGGGAGAAAGAACAACTTTCAAACTCTTATGCATAAAGGAGTATTTGTTAGTAAACCCATCATGGATTGCTTTTGTATCAATTTTCCATGGCCTTCCTAAGATTAGGTGGCCGACATTCATAGGGACAACATCACATAAGATATCGTCTTTGTACCTATGAATGGAAAAACTAACAAGCACTTGTTTATCCACAACTATTTCTTTTTGCTCATTAAGCCATTGTATTTTGTATGGGTTTGGATGATTGAGGGTGGGAAGATTGAGCTTTGTGACTAAGCGAGTGCTAGCCCAATTAACACAACTTTCAACATCAATTTGCAAACAACATAATCTAGTTGACACAAGACATCTAGTATGAAAGGTAGAAGGAATAGTAGTAGGAGAAGAGAAAGTTTCCTTACACTTTGGCACTTTGGCCGAAGCTTTATCTTTTACCGTATTAGGAGTATAGGCTTCCTCCCTCTTTGAATTGGCCTTCCAAGTATTGGTGTGGGTATACTTGGAGGATTTTTCTTCTTTGATGTCCCTCCTTCTATGGCTCCTTTCATTCTCCTCAACAACATAGCTAGGCCTCCTATTTCTTTTGTCATAATATTCACAAGAAGAGTCATATCTAATAGGGGAATGATAACTTTTTGGGGAATTATATCTCCTAGGAGAATCATATCTCATTGGGGAATCATACCTCAATGGTGAATCATACCTGCTATCAAATATGGACTTCATCATGCAATAATTTGTGTGTACCTACAAGAGAATGTTAGTATAAAAATAGTCATCAATAAGTCCTCACAAAAAGTGTTTACCTCTCCATGTGTCACTTCCCTCGTGTTTAGGCTTTTTAGGAACAAACACTCTCAAGGTTTTTGGGTACACAAATATAAAGTATAAGATCGAAGGTTTTTACACCAATAATGAGGCTGAATATGAAGCCTTGATAGCAGGACTTGAGATTTTGCTGGACTTGGGGGCAAAAACATGTCGAAATTAAGGGCGATTCTGAATTAGTTGTGAAGCAGTTAACTAAAGAATATAAATGCATTAAGGAAAATCTAAAAGGGTATTTTGTTGCTGCCAATGCTTTATTAAAACGTTTTAACAGTGTTAACATAAAGCATGTGCCTCGAATTGACAATCAAGAGGCAAATGATTTGGCACAGATTGCTTCAGGCTATAAAGTCTTGAAAGAAAAATTAGAAGAACTAATAGAAATAAAAGAGAGACCAATTTCGACAGCTTATCCCTTAAATGAGTTGTCAACGCCAAAACTTGGGGGGGGGGGGGGCAAAGGAAGTATTATCACCTCCAATTACTGCAAATGAAAATTTTCATGAAAATTTTCAGCATTTTGAAGTTTTTGCCATTGACAATATGTCGAATGATGATTGGCGAAAGCAAATTGTCGAATACTTGAAAAATCCAACAGGAATAACTAATAGGAAAACCAAGTATAGAGCCTTAAGTTATGTGATTATTGGAAATGAATTGTTCAAAAAGATCCTGAAGGAGTTTTGCTTAAATGTCTTAGTGAAAGTGATGAGGCATATTTACCAATATCCAATACTCATAGTGGAGCCTGTGGATCTCATCAAGCAGGTCATAAAATGAAATGGCTCTTGTTTTGACAAGGTGTGTATTGGCCAACTATGTTGAAAGACTGCATAGAATTTGCTAAAGGTTGCCAAGGATGTCAAAAGCATGCAGGGGTGCAACATGTACCTGCAAAGTGAGTTACATTCGATAGTAAAACCTTGGCCATTTAGAGGTTGGGCCTTAGATTTAATTAGCGAGATTAAGCCAACTTCGTCGAAGGGCCATCGTTACAAATTAGTAGGGCTAGATTATTTTACTAAGTGGGTAGAAGCTATTCCCTTACCTAGTGTTAATCAAGAGGCAGTGATTAATTTCATTCAAAAACCATATTTTGTATAGGTTTGGGGTTCCAGAAACCATTACTACAGACCAAGGTTCAGTGTTTATTGGTCAAAAAATGGTAGAATTTGCCTCTGAGAATGGTTTCAAATTATTAAGTTCGACGCCATATTATGCACAAGCAAATGGTCAAGTCGAAGCAGCCAATAAAATCATCATTAACTTGATCAAAAAACATATTGGGCAGAAGCCTAAGAATTGACATAAAACTCATGGTCAAGTGTTATGGGCTTGTCGAAATTCTCCTAGAGAGTCAATTAATACTACTCCTTTTAAGCTTACATTTGGACTTGATGATGCAGTGTTGCCAGTCGAAATTTGTTTACAGTCAACCAAAATTCAAAGACAGTTTGAAATTCCATCTGATCATTATTGGAATATGATGTTAGACAAATTGGTGGACTTAGACGAAGAAAGATTAAATGCGTTAGATATTCTTACAAGGCAAAAAGAAAGAGTGGCCAAAGCCTATAATAAGAAGGTTAAGTCGAAAACCTTCGCTTTGGGAGACTTAGTTTGGAAAGTTATTTTACCTATGGACAAGAAAGATAGGGTCTTAGGTAAATGGTCACCAAATTGGGAAGGACCATTTAAAATTTTACATGTATTTTCAAACGGTGCTTACGAAGTCGAAGAATTAGGCTCTGATAATCGAATTTTGCGTATAAATGGCAAGTATTTAAAAAGATAAGAGCCAATATTGCAGGAAGTTAGAATAACGCAAGGTTAAGAAATACGAAGAAATTTAAATATGGCATGTCGAAATTAAGATCGAAGGTTTTTGCACCAATAATGAGGCTGAATATGAAGCCTTGATAGCAGGACTTAAGATTTTGCTGGACTTGGGGGCAAAAAACATGTCGAAATTAAGGGCGATTTTGAATTAGTTGTGAAGCAGTTAACTAAAGAATAAAGATGCATTAAGGAAAATTAATAGTGTATTTTGTTACTGCCAATGCTTTATTAAAACGTTTTAACAGTGTTAACATAAAGCATGTGCCTCGAATTGACAATCAAGAGGCAAATGATTTGGCACAGATTGCTTCAGGCTATAAAGTCTCGAAAGAAAAATTAGAAGAACAAATAGAAACAAAAGAGATACCAATTTCGACAGATTATCCTTTAAATGAATTGTCAACGCCAAAACTTGGGGGGGCAGAGGAAGTATTATCACCTCCAATTACTGCAAATGAAAATTTTCATGAAAATTTTCAGCATTTTGAAGTTTTTGCCATTGACAATATGTCGAATGATGATTGGCGAAAGCAAATTGTCGAATACTTGGAAAATCCAACAGGAATAACTAATAGGAAAACCAAGTATAGAGCCTTAAGTTATGTGATTATTGGAAATGAATTGTTCAAAAAGACTCCTGAAGGAGTTTTCCTTAAATGTCTTAGTGAAAGTGAGGCATATTTACCAATATCCAATACTCATAGTGGAGCCTGCGGATCTCATCAAGCAGGTCATAAAATGAAATGGCTCTTGTTTTGACAAGGTGTGTATTGGCCAACTATGTTGAAAGACTGCATAGAATTTGCTAAAGGTTGCCAAGGATGTCAAAAGCATGCAGGGGTGCAACATGTACCTGCAAGTGAGTTACATTCGATAGTAAAACCTTGGCCATTTAGAGGTTGAGCCTTAGATTTAATTGGCGAGATTAAGCCAACTTCGTAGAAGGGCCATCGTTACATATTAGTAGGGATAGATTATTTTACTAAGTGGGTAGAAGCTATTCCCTTACCTAGTGTTAATAAAGAGGCAGTGATTAATTTCATTCAAAACCATATTTTGTATAGGTTTGGGGTTCCAGAAACCATTACTACAGACCAAGGTTCAGTGTTTATTGGTCAAAAAATGGTAGAATTTGCCTCTGAGAATGGTTTCAAATTATTAAGTTCGACGCCATATTATGCACAAGCAAATGGTCAAGTCGAAGCAGCCAATAAAATCATCATTAACTTGATCAAAAAACATATTGGGCAAAAAGAAAGAGTGGCCAAAGCCTATAATAAGAAGGTTTAAGTCGAAAACCTTCGCTTTGGGAGACTTAGTTTGGAAAGTTATTTTACCTATGGACAAGAAAGATAGGGTCTTAGGTAAATGGTCACCAAATTGAGAAGGACCATTTAAAATTTTACATGTATTTTCAAACGGGGCTTACGAAGTCAAAGAATTAGGCTCTGATAATTGAATTTTGCGTATAAATGGCAAGTATTTAAAAAGATAAGAGCCAATATTGCAGGAAGTTAGAATAACGCAAGGTTAAGAAATAACGAAGAAATTTAAATATGGCATGTCGAAAGTTTAAATGCCAAAGAACATTGTCGAAATACAAAGTGGATAAAAAATTTCAGAAACAAGGAAAACTGAAATTTAAATTACAAGATTAGCGTTAAGTTTCTCAAAAACAATCTTGGCATGATCCAGTCTGGCAGCAATGAGGGCTTCGTCTTCAACCAGTCTTTGAACTGCTGCCTCTGAACTGGTGCTCAATAGCCAAAGTTGCTTCAGATCGAAGTGCAACTTCCAAAGAATCGGAAGTTCTCTTTTGAATGGAGGCATTCTTCTTCTCTTCTGCCTTAATCTTCGACTGCAAGGTTTTGATTTGTTCCTGGTACTTTGAAATGTTAACATCACATTCAGCTTTTTTTTAGCATCATTTGCTGCTTGGAGTTCCAGTGACAAAATTTTAGCATCTGACGCTTCGACTGCAGCCCATTGTTTCTGTTGAAGTTTAGCCTCACGCTCTTTTTTGCAGCAACATTCTTTCTCTTTTGAAATTCCCTTGCAATTTGCTCCAGAAGAACCTCAAATTCGACAAGGAAGCCAATGAGAGGTTTGCTGGATGTTGATTTGTTAAGTTTGTTCAGCAAGTTCTTAATTTCATAAGTGACCATATGATTTTGTTCAATGGTTTGGAACAAATCGATTTCTCAGACTTTGGCTCGAAGTTCTCGAAGAAGGTCCTCTCTTGAGCTTTCAAAAATTTCGCCAACAGAAGTAGTCGAAGAACTTCGCTTGTTCTCAGTCGAAGCAGATCTGCTACTCAACATTAACTTCAGAGCTTCAAGGGGATTCTTACTCTTTAATTCCCCTAATTCTTCTTGACTGATGGTGTTGCTGGTCGAAGGTATGGCCTCAGGCGAGTTAATACCTTGTGGAGACTCACCAATTTGTTCTGAATCTCTTGAAGATTCCTCTTCTTCATCCTCCTCATCTTCGACTGATTCAACACTTTCTTCTTTTTCTTCTTCTCCTTCGTTCTAGTTTTGAGGTGAAGGTGGACCATTGTTTTCCATGTCGATGTCAGGATTTTGGTCATTGTTTTCGACCCTGTTGTCATTACCTTCTGGTGGCTGATTTTGGTCAATGTTTTCGACCAGTGCATCATTGCCTCCATGTTGTTGGTTTTGAGTTGTCATTGCTTCACCAGTTGGTTGCTGTTGAGTTTGGTCTTGGGTTTCGATCATCTCTGTATCAACACCTCTTTGATATTGTATTTCAACACCTTGTTCAGGTATGGTTGTTTAGGAGAGAGAGTCGAAGTTGGTGTTGGTTGTTTTGGTGGTACCTCAACTTTGTTGTTGTCAGGTTCCTGTTCAAAATTAATTGATAAATATCTTGTCATAATGAACTAAAATTGTTAAAGAGAAGAATAAATAGAAGGTTAATAGTACCTTTGAAGTGTCTCATTCAACACGAGAATGTGCACCCTCAGGTCTCTTGAGCACTTTTCTTTTTAAAGGCTTTTCCAAGACTTGTTGTTGTTGAGTGCTTTCGCCTTGTTGCTTCTTTTTGACTGGTGTTTGTCTGATAGTCTTAGAAGAAACCTTTAAAGCATCTTGAGAGTTCTTTTTCTTCTTTTCTCTTTTGACCTGAGATTTGGAAGCCTCATTTTGTTTGGGATTGTTTACTGGTTCATCAGGCTGAAAATTCGACACTAGTGTTAGTAAGAAGCAAGAAAATGTATAACTGCTATAAAACAAAGAAGTTAAGGATTTCGACCTCTGATTCATCACTCACAACTAAGGTGTCAGCCCTCTTGGTTTTCTTGGAAGGAGTGGCAGTAGTAGAGCTGCTTGGTCTTTTTGACGAGGTACCGGTACCTTTCTTCATCACCTTCTTTGTTGTTGTTGTGTCATCTGTTGGAGTGGGTGAAATAGGCACAGCTGCAAACGTTCGACAGTTACGTTAATAAGTCATGCATGAAAGGAAAATTAAATTTTTTCTAAGAGTTTTATACATCACCTGTTTCGATAGTGGACATGACTCGAATATGCTGAATGTCCAGATGTACATTACCCTCAAACGTGTATATGTTATGCTTAGTCGGAACTACTTTCTCAGCTGTCTTATTTAAAAGAAAATTGTTTAATGCCATAGTTGAACCACATATCAACCATTCTAGAAGTGGTGGTCGAAATGCCAAAGCCAGTTTACTGGTTGACAAAGGCGGGAATTTAAGTTTGTTGTGTGCTAAAGCAAAAGAGTACTTATCAGTTACATAAGATGGAAAGACCATTATTGGAATTTTGTGGAGAAGTTTTTGTTTTAAAACTTTTGCAGCTTGAGAAACAGTTCGACTAAGATTATTTGGATCATATACAGTTTCAAAGTATTTTTGAAATGTTTGAATTTCTTGAATGTGCGTACCTTTTGGTTTGATCTTCTTTTTCTGCGAAGAAGGAAAAGCAGAGATTAGATTCGACAGCAATGTAGCCTCTTCGACATTAGCAGATTTTCTGTTGAAATACTCTTTCCACCACTTTGAAAATTCTTTGGTGCAAGAAAATAAATGCTCAAACTCAATGGGGTCAAAGTTAAAAGGGCTGTTGGCAAAGCTGTTGAGGCATTCTTTCCATTCTTCTTCATTTTCTGGAAGTCTCATGTCTTTCCTAGATCTGAAAAAAGGACTTGGTCGAAGCTGACATAACCCAAATTGTCTTGCGACCAGGCTTGGGTGATATGCATATGCACCAAATTGAGTTGTAGCTTTTCCAGGTGCTATTCTGGCTGACAGAAATTTTGGAGTTAAAAAGGCTTCCCAAATCTGGTTGGTTTCTTCTTCGTCGACAAAAGAAGTTGCAGGAAACTCTTTTTTAAACCAGTCTGGTCCATGAGTCCTTTCGACGAAAGGTGCCATTGAAGGAGCGAAATCTTCGCAATTCAGGAACATGTTGAATGCTTTGGAGAACAAGTCTTGTGGAGACACTCCTATCTCTATAGCCTTTAAAATAGCAACCCTAATTCCTTCGACATTCCTTGTTTTGACCATTCCAGTATAGTCTTCAGGAATGTACATTTGCAGCTTCGACTCAAAATTGGCAAGAAGCCACAATTGGAACAGCCAAACTGGTCCAGAGACCAAGTAATTACCTTCAGGCTTGAGTTCTTTTAATGCATGAACTCCTTGTCGTAAGCCTTCATAAAGTGATCCTAAAATAAGTTGGCCAAGGTTTACCTCTCGACACTCGTGTAGTTGAATCGCCAAAGGAATGTACATTTTTGCCACTTGGAGTGATGAAGAGCAGAAAACATAGAAGGAGAGCCAAAAAGTGAGAAAAGCAGTGTGTTCTTCGTCAGAAACTTCTTCAGTGTTGATGACATGTTTGTCTTCAATGTATCCTTTAAATTAAGAACGCTTGAAGTTGAATTCATGGTCGTTGCCAGTAGTGTTAGGGTCGAAAACTTCTCCTATTGGTTTAAGCCCAGTTATGGCAGCCACATCTAACAGGGTAGGAGTGAGCATGCCACATTTCAGATGTAGGCTATTGGTGGTCAGCTCCCAAAAGTGTAAGCATTGGGCTTTGATATCTAGGCCCATATCTCGACAGCTGAATCAGGTTGAAGATGCCTTGTGTTTTCCAGGTTTCACCTTTCTTCGACTCAATCTTGTTAAGCCAGTTGATGTAAGGTGGGTGATTTTTGTCGACTGGTGGTGAAGACCTAAAAGCCCTATTTGGGTTACTCATGAAATCCATCACATATGGTCTTTTGTTGAAAATCCTAGGGCTATATCTATGATAGCTAGGGAAAACCTCTTTGATTTTGTCAGAATCATCACCAGAGTGAGGAAGAGGATCAGAGAATGCATGATTGTAAGGCTTAGGAGAAGGAATTAGTACCTGAGATTGCAATTTTTGCTTCTTCTTCTGTTAAAGCTGGTTCAGCAACGAAAGGCTGTTTTCCAGGAGATACAGTGCCAGAAGCTTGAACGTTGGAAGATGACGCCATTAATGGTAGTTCTGAGTTTTTCAAGTGGTTTCGCTGCTTCGCTGTTCGGGTTTTACAAGAATTAGAGGTCGCGTAGTGTTGAATGAAGAAATGAAACTTCGCCAATGGAGTTTTCTGGTGTGTAAACGCTGGATTTCGCAAGGAAGAAGAGAGAAAGAAGGGTTCGCAGAAGCAGAGAGAGTAAAAAGGGGAAAATGAAACGAAGAATGTGCTTTTATTGTTGTTTCAAGAGAGAGAGAAAAGGTAAACTTTTTGGTATTTTCTTTAAAGAGCAGTTTTTTGCAATAAGTAGTGGGGAGTTACAACACAAAACGTGGCCCACTAAATTGAGATAACGGCGCCATTAAGAGCCTTTACTAGAAGTGTCTTTTCAATTCTAAAAACTGATGGTAAGTGACGTCATAGGATTCGACATAAAGTGTTGATTGTAATTTCAAAAACGTCATTTTCTGCCATCATTTAAAACTCAGTCAAAAAAGACATTTTGGGGGGGCAATTTGTTAGCCTGCATTTTCGAGGTTCAATTAAATGCAGTCAACGAGGTTTGACTTGCTAATTTCAAGAGGAAATGTGTTGATTTCGACAGTGAGAAGTTTTCTCAAGAAGGTTCGACACGGTGTTTAACTTAGTAGAAAATTGAAGAATTGAAGCCAATGGTTCGACGAGAAGAAAATAAGTGATAGATCAGAAATCAAGCGCTCATTGTCAAAACGGCGTAGCAGTTATTGTGGTCGAAGACATGGCAGTTACCATTTTTCAAATTCTATGTACAGTTAGTTAGTTATTGTGTTTTCCTCCTTGTATAAATAGTAGTTTTTCATAGGAAAAACGGGTCACAAATTCACTTACAGAATTCTAAAACTCAAACTTCCAACACCACAGAGAAAACGAGTCAGAGAACAATGTATGACCTTGTGCACCATTCTCTTTATAATTAATGCAATTTCACTTTTACTTTCTTAAGTTTTCTGCATTTTATTTGTTTTCTTTTCGACTTCTACTCAGAATTCCCTTTTTAGAGATAACTTCGACGGTTATCTTCATATTTTCAAGTTTTAACCGCAAGAACACTCATATTTTCTGGAAAAGCTTTAACACAAATGTTCTGGGATTTTCTAGTTGATCCTGCAAGCAACATTAATTTGTAACTAGCGGTGTTTGCCAAAAAAACACGGTAAACAGAGATGTGTGTGAGAGATGCGAGAGAATGAGGGAAACTGAAAATGAGCTAGGGCTTAAGAGGAATGAGGGAAACAGGGTGAGAGGGAAACTGAAAACACAGGAGGGATCGTGAAAATTGTAGTAATGAAACAGACTTTATGAATCGGTTGTTTAAAGAACCGATTATGAATGTACTTATTCTGAATTGGTTGTTCGTTCAACCGATTCAAAATGTCGAATGGGCACCTATCTAATCAGTTGTTTAAACAACCGATTCGTAATGTCTAAAAAAATCTGTCACAACTCCATTTAATAGCAAAAATGCCACCGCGTCGACATTTAGAATCGGTTATCCAAACAACCGATTCAAAATAGCGTTTTTTAAAGCTAATTTTACACTAGTGCAAGTAACGTTGCAAGACATTAATAGAAGTGTCCGAAAATGACAGTAAAAGTTAAGTTACGAAAAAGATAAGGTCAAAGTCAAAGAGTCGGTTGAACAATTATTGAAGTAAAAAATGTTACATCTATCAAATGTGATATCGCGAGACTATTTGCTCACGAAAACTACTGGACGACTGAAGGACTCAAAAGACAAGTGGCGTCATGTTTGAACTGACTCCGTATTTTATGCTCGACACTTGAAGGACTGCGTACTATAGTCGATCAGACGATCGAGATTCGAGAGCTACGCTCATGGAGACCCGACGACAACATTAAGTAGTCGACTATAGTATTAATTATTTTTTAGCCGACTGAGCAATGTATATCTAATCGACCCGTAAAACCTAATAGACAACTGAGTCCCCGCTTATCAAAAAAAAAAACTGAGTCCCCGAAAATGTAATTGTATACTGATTTCTCGCCTTATTGTTCTCCCAAAGGTCTTAATAACATATGTGTAATTATTATGACTCGGGACTATTGTAATGCATACACTCTTAAGGTCTTAATAACATATGTGTAATTATTATGACTCGGGACTATTGTAATGCATACACTCTTAAGAGTCTGTCTAATAAAGAGACTATTCTGATCATTCACATCGCATAGTACATTTTTACTTCACTAAATCACAACGAGAGATCATTCTTGTTTACTAGACACGAACAATTATTATTATTATTATTATTATTATTATTATTATTATTATTATTATTATTATTATTATTATTATTATTATTATTATTATTATTGTTGTTGTTGTTGTTACTGGGTCCTTCTATCACAACTTATAATGTAGATTATTTAATTTTGATCATATTTCATTAGTCGGTTAATTTAATTTTTTTAAAAAGATCACATGTAACTTTTTTTAGAAAATAAGAGATCAACATGAGATGCTATGATTGAAAACAACGCAAATATAACATATTTTTTTTGACTAGACACAAGTATAATATTAATAATTATTAGATCGATAGCTACATTCACCGTATATATAGAATGATAATATATGATAAAAATTAAATAATGCACATTATAAGTCGTGATTGATGAAGCATACCATTACCGGGCATGATTCCATCAACGCCTAAGTTTTTATATTTTTAATAATATGATTATTTTTGTCAAAATAAATAGTATGATTATTATTGTCAAACAAAAATAGTATGATTATTGCTTTTTTTGACCAGATTTATAATATTAAATATTATTGCTGATCATGTCTGCGTCGGATAGGTTTGTCCTATACCGAATACCCATTTCTTTAATTTTCTTAGCATATAAAAACATTATTGAACGAAGATTTCAAAATAAAATATGCAACATTATTACAATTCACAAGTGCAGGACACATAGGTGTCGAGCTTATTAAAATGTATAATAGTTTACTCACCATGAACTCAATTATAAATGTTGTCAAAAAAATGAACTCAATTATAAATGCGTGGAAAAAAATTGAACTCGAATACCCAAATATCTACGGTCACAAGGAGTCCGAATACCCAAGTATATCAAATTAGAGCGTCTCCAATGGGAGAAAAATAAACAACTTCCACAACCACTTTAAGGTGTGTTATGGAAGGGCCCAATCCACAATAGTGAGACCTATAAGTAAAAGCAGATCCATTAAACCAACGGCTAAGTTCTAGGCCCTATATCGGACGGCTCTGATTCATTAGGACAACACACTTTTACTCTATAAATAGGCATTCAATGCAATGCTCAAGGTACACACTCTTTCCTACTCTATACCTCTAATTAGTTCCCTAGCTGACTTGAGCGTCGGAGTGTCCTTGCAGGTACTACCTGCCCCGGATCGGAAGCAGAGCCCGGTTGATCAAGACCAACCCCTACCAACTATTTCGGATCGGACCTTGTGTCTAAGATCAGATACAGGTCCAGAGATACGGTACAGAACATTGGCGACCACAGTGGGAGGATCTTGTACTTTAGTTCCTCTCCCATCTCCTTGATTGACAATGGCTCCGACCTTACGTCATAGGACTATCCTGAATGTCGCTGAAGGACCGGTTCTGCAGCGGGTGACTCCGGAAGGAGTGGCAGTCACCTTACCCCTTAGCCCGGCACATGCTCAATGCTCGGCTACGGCTAGGGTTCCTGAGAGCTCAGCCCGGAACTGACTTCCACCCTCCCTCAGACGGTCCATGTCACTACAAAAAAATTAGTCATTAGCGAGGGACAGTTCCCTCGCAAAATGACCTGATTCCCTCACTAATGGTTATTTGCGAGGGACTTAGCGAGGGACTGGTTCCCTCGCTAATTCCCTCCTCGCAAATGGGATTAGCGAGGGAAGTTGGATCCCTCGCTAATTAGCGAGGGACTATGCCGTCGCTAGTTCCCTCGCTAATGACTGCAGCTTTTCAGGTGATGGGACTCAGTTGCAGGGGTTGGTAAATGCGCAGGAATTAGCGACGGCTTTTTCCCTCGCTAATTCCCTCGCTAATGACTGCAGTTTTCAAAAAAAAATGACACGTGTCCAGTGCTGAATGGCTTGTTTTTTTTATATATATTAATTAATGAATATTATATTATATTATTAATTTTGTGGTGATGTGTGGTGGTGGTGGTGTGGTGGTGGTGGTGGCGTGGTGGTGGTGATGGGTGGTTTAGAGTAGAGAGAAGGAGAAGAGTAAGGGAGAAAGAGAGAGAGAGGAGTGAAAGTGGGGGTGGTGGTGTGGTGGTGGTGTACGGTGGTGGCGTGGTGGTGGTGGTGATGGGTGGTTTAGAGTAGAGAGAGAAGGAGAAGAGTAAGAGAGAGAGAGAGGGTGAAAGAGAGAAGAGTGAGAGTGGTGGTGGTGGGGTGGTGGGTTGGTGGTGGTGAAGAGTAAGAGAGAGTGAGTGAGAGTGGTAGGAGGTATGTGGTGGTGGTGGTGGTGGAAGAGTGAAGAGAGAAGAAGAGTGTGAGAGGAGGTGGTGATGATGGTGGTGGTGGTGGTGTTGGAAGAGTGAAGAGAGAAGAAGGGTATGAGAGGAAGTGGAAGGGGGAAGAGGAAGGGAAGAGGAATGGTGAAGAGTGAGTGAGTGAGAAAGAAGAGTGAAGGTGTAAACGGATATAAAGGAAAAAAGAAAAAAATTTGCGAGGGAATTAGCGAGGGAACTGTCTCATCATCTGAAAAGTTAACGTTAGCGAGGGAATTAGCGAGGGAACTGTCCCTCGCTAATTTCTGCACCTTTACCAACTCCTGCGCTGAGTCCCATCATCTGAAAAGCAAAATTTAGCGAGGGAATTAGCGAGGGCAGTCATTAGCGAGGGACAGTTCCCTCGCTAATTCCCTCGCTAATGACAAAAAAATTGACAGCTCTATGCCCTCGCTAATTCCCTCGCTAATGACTGTTTTTGCGAGGGACAACAAGTCCCTCGCTAATGTCCGTCGCTAATTAGTGTTTTTTTTGTAGTGTGTGCCGATTGATGCTGTTCAACAGCTCGTCCAGTTTTGACATCAGCAAGCCGAGGCCGACCGGCAGGAAAGCCAACGCTACACCCAGTTAGAAGCTCAGATTGCTGAGATCCGGGCTCGTAACATCCCGGATCGGAGTTCCTCTCTGCGCAACTCTTCAAGTGGAATGACTCTTGGTCGCGGACGCCACCGATCTCCGGCTTGGAGGAGATACCATCATCACACTCCACCTCGTTGTAGAGGAGGGCGAGGATCAGAGACTCCCCCAAGTCGGACCCCTGATGATTCTTATGGTCCTGAGGGTTCCCCTCGGCCTAGCTCATTTCTGTTTCCCTTTTCTCCGAGGCAGGAATGTCAGCGCCCTCGCTCGCGGGGATCCCCCGGCAAGTATGGCTACCGACGGTCTCCACCCCTTGAGAGGTCGACAAAGCGCAAAGGACCCTTCACAAGTAAGATCGACTACTTTCCGAGGCTGGTGGCAGACACCCTCGCTGGTATAAGCCCGGCCTCGAAGATCTTTGACATGAACCGTATCTCGGGAGATCCGAGGCTGGTGGAAGACATCCTCGCTGGTATAAGCCCGACCTCGAAGATCTTTGACAAGACCCGTATCTCGGGCACTCCGAGGCTGGTGGCAGACACCCTCGCTGGTATAAGCCCAGCCTCGAAGATCTTTGACAAGACTCGTATCTCGGGCGCTCCGAGGCTGGTGGCAGACACCCTCGCTGGTATAAGCCCGGCCTCGAAGATCTTTGACAAGACCCGTATCTCGGGCGCTCCGAGGCTGATGGCAGACACCCTCGCTGTTATAAGCCCGGCCTCGAAGATCTTTGACAAGACCCGTATCTCGGGCGCTCTGAGGCTGGTGGCAGACACCCTCGCTGGTATAAGCCCGGCCTCGAAGAATACTGTCCTAAAGGTGACATTAAACTGACACCTCAAGTCACTCGGTGGTCACATTATTTCCTGACACTCCGAGGCTGGGGCAGACATCTTCGTAGCTATAAGCCCGGCCTTGTAGAAGGTCGCAATATTATAAAGACTGAATCCCAGATATTCAGAGGAACCTTGAGTCACTCAATGGTCATCTCTGTCTCGTGAGCACTAGCTCGGTTTCGTGGAGCTCAGACAAGGCTTACAAGTCAAGATCGCCTCACAGGCGACCCGACTTGGGGGGCAACAGGTCCAGAGATACGGTACAGAACAAGGTGGGACCACAATGCCAGATAAGTCTTAAGCAATTTTTAAGCAATTCATCCATAACTTACTCCACTGGTAGAAAAAATAGACAACCTTCAAACAACACACTTTTATATTAAAATGTTTGGAGTTAACATTATTCTTTTTATTGTGAGACCACAATGCCACACTTTTATCTTCTAATATAGTAAAATCAAATGCCAGGAAATTGTCCAAATTAGACATCTTAAAAATTTGTCATTTGTCCAAAAAGAGGAGCAATTTCGTAAAAGTACGGCAAAAACTAAAAATTAGCAGCTTTCAACAGCTTTACTACTGACAGGACAAAAAATTGTCTGAATTAACTGCTCGCAGCTGACTGACGCGGAACACACTGCGGCTGACATGCGCTGCAGGAACAAAAGGCAAAAAGACAAAAGCTGACCTGCACTTTCCAAAACAAAACATGCCCGGCACATTTAAAAAAGGTGCCACGGCTGATCAAATAAAAGTTAAATGCTGATAAAATAAGCCTGCCAAGAAAAACAAAAATGCATAGTGCTTGATAAAAAGCTTTTACTATTTATTTACTAAACTTATTTAAACCACTCATTTTAACCACTAAAAATTGTCAAAAAAAATTAACCACTTACAAAAATAATAAAATAATTTTTTTAATAATTTAATCAATTTATTAAAATAATTAAATTAATATTAAATAATCTATAGTTTACTATACTAAAACTACTAAATTAATTTAACCACTCTCAATTGTCATAAAAAATAGGCTAAATAGCACTTTTGGTCCTTTATCTTTGCTCCAGATTTCACTTTGGTCCTTTATCTTTTTTTTGGTCCGTTTTAGTCCCTCGTGTTTCATTTTTCTTTCATTTTGGTCCCTCACCTTAGTTTTGACTAAAATTAATATTATTTAATTTAATTAAAACATTAAAACAATTAATTAATTATTAAATATATATTTTTGGTTCCCCCACCGTCAACCCCTCCCCCCTCTCTGGTTCGCACTCCCCTCCCCCAGTTAACCATCACCTTAACTACCAACTTTGCAGCAAGCTCTGCAGATACACCGCGACATGCCTTGGCAGCGATATCAGAAGACAAAGCATTCCAAATACCATCAGAAGCTATAATAAGTCTTCCACCACCATTTGAAAGCTGTGAAATCAATAAAAGAAGTTTGTAAGCATTAAAACAAAAGGTCAATAAACTAAGACCATGAGAATGAATTGGAACGATATTGGAACGATATATTCTCCAACATCTGTTGACATGAGGTATTGGAACGGTATTGGAACGATATTGTAAGCATTAAAATAAAAGGTCAATTAACCTGCTAGACATGAGGTATTGGAACGATATATTCTCCAACATCTGTGTCACCGATTGATCTAGAAAGAGAGACAGATTCAGATCCAGATCTAGATCGCAGATTGTGAGGTGGGTGGTGGCTGTGGGTAGGTGGTGACGGAGAGAGAGAGACAGATTGGGTGGTGGGTGGTGGTTCACTACAAGAATAAGCCTATATTGCTACGAAAGTTTCCCACGGACAGGTACCCGTCGCTAATTTGCGACGGGTTTGCGACGGCAAGTGAAATTGTGCATCAGCGGGAACAATCCCGCTCATAATTTGCGACGGGAAGACATGTTCGTCACTAATTTGCGACGGGCAATGATGTTGGTCGCAAACTTGCGACGGATAGTTCGTCGCAAGCTCGTCGCAAATGTTAATTCTAATTTTAAATCACGCGAACCATATTATCTCTTCACTCACCCTCTCTTCTATTCACTTCCTCACGCTCACCCTTTCCCCTTTCCTCTCCCTCACCCTCTCCCCTTTCCTCTCCCTCGCCCTCACGCTCACGCTCACCCTTTCCTCTCCCTCACTGTCGCGTTTCTTCCCTTCGTTTCCTCTCTTCTATTCACTGTTCTTCAGATCTTTCTCTTTATCTGTTCTTCTTCTCTCGTTCTCTGCTGGGTTTTGCTTCTAGGATTTGCTCAAATCTTGAGCAAACTTGATGATTGAAGCGTGATTTTTCTTCAATGATGCATCACGAGGCTTCGTTTACTGGTTATACACAAAACCTTCTGTTCTGGTTCTCTTCTTCTCTCTCTCACCGTTCGCTTAGGGTTTTTGATGTTCTCACTGATTTTTCAGTGATTGAAGCGTTGAAACTCTTCAATCTCACACCTATGATGATGCTTGATGATGATGATGCAAAACCCCTATGGTTTATGCACTGAATCAGCAGTTCTGGGGTTTGTCACTTACAAACCCTTCGGTTTTCGAAGGTTACCGTAATCAGTGCTTGATTCTTTCAGTTAAGCTGAGTTAATGGCTATGCAAAGGTATAACACTTAGTTTTCTTCTTTATTTCTTTGCGTTTTCACTTCTGAATTGAAACCCTAACTTCTGTTTGGTGTGTTTACAGGTTTCTATGTGCTGGGTTTTGAATCGGACGTAAGAACAAGAACAACGAAGGTATTATTCTACTAATCTTCCTCTGGTTTCTTGCTGTGTTGGTTGTTCTAGGAAAACCTAAATCTGGGTTTTGTTGCTACAGGTTTAGATACTCAGTATGAACAAATCAAGACTTCAACCAAATG
This sequence comes from Astragalus membranaceus, assembly GCA_039519185.1. Classification (NCBI taxonomy): domain Eukaryota; kingdom Viridiplantae; phylum Streptophyta; class Magnoliopsida; order Fabales; family Fabaceae; genus Astragalus; species Astragalus membranaceus. The sequence goes on along the minus strand of CM076846.1, from coordinate 159,967,804 downwards.
TATAAATTCCTTCTATTTACCGTTTTCTTTCTTATTGTTGAATCTGTCTTGATTTTCAACACAAGCTCTAATTGTTTGTGTTAATTGCTGCTGTATGTACTTTGTAACCTCTGGACGTGCAAGGATCTTCACCACTTGTGAAGAATGCAAAGCTGCAAGAACCACTGAAGGTATAATCTCACCTTCTCTCTTTTTTACTTTCTCTTGTTTTCTCTTTTCTGTTTATGAATAACACTCACACTCACTATTTGTGTTATGGTGCATGCAAGGTACACTCTACCATGGCATCCTTCTGCAGGGAATTTGGTATCCTTCTGCAGGGAATCTGGTCAAACTGGTGGAAGCACTGGTATGCAAAATAACCCTCCATTCTCTTAGTTTCTGTGACTTAAATCTGTGTATGTTATTTTGCTATTGTGTTGCATTTGCTTAATTAATTATGTCTTATGATTATCCATCCATACACGAGTAGTTGAGTTTTATGAATTATTATTGTTAATTTATGAGTTTGTTTAACATTGAAGAATGTAAGAGTTTTCTTCTACTTGTTCTCTGCTTGAAGATATTTAGTTTAACATGGGGGTTTGGTTTTTCCCGTTTTACTAAAATGAGCATTTTTTTATAAGCACTAAAATGAGCATTTGATTATGAATTATACTTTTGGTGCTTACTGTTTGAGACTTTGGTAGGTGGTTCATAAATAATAGATGTAGGTGTGGATGTTTAAAAGGTTTGGACTCTGACAAGAAGCACTGTTTAAAAGGTTTGGATGTTTGTGCTGCTGCCAAGGCTTCTTATTGTTTTTTCAGATAGAAACTGAGTTTGTTGAGATTATAGCTTTCAGGTATTCTCTCCCTATTTGAACTTCTTCTCTCTCGCTTCTTTCTTCTATTCTCTGCTAGGTTTTCAACTGATGCTTTGATTCTTGCAGAAATCAAAGCTGAAACTGCAGCAATGGAGCTACAATTTAAACACCAAACAGGTATTAATCAAAACCCATTTGTTTTGATTCTTTAATTTCTGATTTTGTGAAGCTGCGAATCCGATCTTTGAATGTACTTTCGTTGTATTTCCATGAGAACCCTAACTTTGCGATTCTCAATCTGTTTACACGCACTCAAATGAGACTTGAATCTGTTGAGAGACTTCACCACTTGTGAAGACACTACCTGAAACTTCAATAAAGGTAATACTCCTCTAAACTCTTTTGTTCTCTCAATTTCTTTCTTCCTTTCACTCAAACTTTATATGTATATTTCTGACTTTCTATTTGTGTTGATTTGAAGGTGAGGACCAGCAATACAACAACACAAACTTGGCTACAGAAAGGTAATAAATTCCTCTCTTCTCGTTACTGCTCTTTTCTTTCTCACTTATTTCTCACAAATGAGCGATTTTCTTGTAGTGTTTTTGCTTTATTATTGAGCATGATCTGTTCTAAGACAATAAATGGGTTTACTAATTAGGGACAATTATCCCAATCTGTTTGCTATTTTCTTGACATCATAGACAGTCATATATCATCTAAGTTAGTTTTTGCTTTAGTTTATTCATTTGTTATTGTTATAGAATATTCTTTGGTAGTGAATTTGCTATTTGGGTAAATAATAGTTGGAGTTCAGATAGACAGTCATGTGAATTTGTTATCCGTTCTCCTACAAATTGTAAAGTTGTCTTTTTATTATCTTAGTCCAAATGGGTCTTTATTGCTTTTGCTTCGTGTTGTATTCATTTGGGCAGCTTCATTTGTATGATGTTCTTGTTGCATTTTGTTTTGAGTTGAACATGTGATCTTTAACCTTAAAGACTCTTACTTTTACTTAAGGTCTATTGTATTTTCTGAGCTTTACTTTGTTGTATATAACTTCTTGTTTCTTTTGTTGTATATATTTTCCATGATTTTGTCTGCTGATAACAAGGGTTGTTGTCTGCTAATAGTTATTTTGTTGGACTTCATTTTTGTTTATTATATTGTGTCCTGACTTCATCTTCATTGTTCTTTGCCAGTTCCGCAAGGCTCCTGTGGGTTCTCCTAGGAAAGCTGCAGCTGAGAAGCAAGTTCTGGAAGCAATGTCTCACAGAAGGCATATAGACGATAACGTTAAAATTTCTCACAGAATGCAATGTCTCACTGCTTGCAAGACTCAAGGTTTAATCCATTTATCAATATAAGATGCTAGAACCAGTATCCTTGGTTCTATAGGTAGGTGACAATCTAAGTACAGTATCCTTGTCCCATAATGTTGGATGATTCATATTTAATCACCATGTGTTTGAGGGGATAATGTTACAGTGTAGTAATGTAGTTTCTGATATGTGTATTTATGCCCTTGGTAGTTTGTGCAGCCTTTTCCGTATTTAGGCTTAGAGATTATTTAGTTTGTTACAGTGTAGTAATGTAGTTTCTGATAGTGTATTTATGCACCATGTGTTTGAGGGGATAATGTTACAGTGTAGTAATGTAGTTTCTGATAGTGTATTTATGCACTATTAGTTTGTAGAACTTCTTTTCACACCTTGTTCAGTTTGCTTTTCTGTTTTACGATTCTTGAACAAAAACCCTAACTTTGTGTTTCTTTGTATTGCTGTATGTGTATGTTTGGAGTTGCTGAGAAGACGGATCTTCACCACCTAGGTATAACTTCCCTTTCTTTCACTTATCTTGGCTGATTCTTCCTTTCTAAATATGATTGTTGTGAACAAAGACTAATTTCTTTTGTTCTATTGTTTTGTGAGGTTTCACACATTGAAGATCCTCTCAAAACTCACTATCAGAACTTGAAGAGAAAAGGCAGAAGAGAAGAAGAATGGAAGCAATGTAAAACTGAAAATGTAATTGTTTATTAATTGTAATTTCTATGTTACAGTTATGTACATCATATACCTATATATACATTGTAAATACCCCTAAGGGGTTTGTTTTAGTTAGTTACTTCATAGTAACAACTGTAACAGATTTAATGCTTTAAATCTTTTGTAACAGATTTTATAACAGCTTGGGCTTTGATTTTATTATGGAAAAAACGTTCCCTTACAATTAAGCTACATAAAATGCATAATTTAATTTTTTTTTTAATTTTTTTTTTAAAATTTCCGACGGCTTTGCGACGGCTTTGCGATGAAAAGTTGTCAGAGTTTGCGACGACTTTGCCACGGATATATGCGACGGATTTGCGACGGACAATTTGCGACGGGGAGTTCCATCGCAAAGCATTTGCGACGAGCTGTTTTGCGACGACTTTTAGTCCGTCGCAAATGCCGTCGCAAAAGCGAATTTGCCACGGAAAAAAGCCCATTTGCGACGGAAATTTCCGTCGCAAATGAGCGATTTTCTTGTAGTGGTTGTTGGTGGCTGACGGTGGTTGTTGGTGGCCGACGGTTGTTGGTTCTTTTTCTAATTTTGTTTTAATTGAATTAATTGTTTTAATGTTTTAATTGAATTAAATAATATTAATTTTAGTCAAAACTACGGTGAGGGACCAAAATGAAACGAAAATGAAACATGAGGGACCAAAACCGACCAAAAAAAGATAAATGACCAAAGTGAAATCTGGAGCAAAGATAAAGGACCAAGAGTGCTATTTAGCTTAAAAAATATTTAACCACTATAAAAAATACCAAAATAATTTAGAAAATTAATTTAAATGATTAAATTTATATTAAATGATCTACAATTTACTATTTACTATAATCTATTATTAAAACTACTACATTCAATCAATTTAATTACGAACAATTGTCAAAAAAAATTAACCACTATCAAAAAAAATTAATTATACGACAACTGGAGCGACAACGAGAGACTGACAATATTATCGGCAATTTATCTAATATAGTAAAATCAAATGCTAGGAAATTGTCCAAATTATACATCTTAAAAATTTGTCATTTGTCCAAAAAGAGGGGCAATTTCGTAAAAGTACCGCAAAAGACAAAAATTTGCAGCTTTCAATGGCTTTAATACTGAGAGGACAAAAAATTGTCTGAATTAACTGCTCGCAGCTGACCGACGCGAAACACATTGCGGCTGACGTGTGCCGACAGGAACAAAAAGCAAAAAGACAAAAGTTGACCTGCATTTTCCAAAACAAAAAAAACATGACCTGCACATTTAAAAAGGGTGCCACGGCTGATCAAATAAAAGTTAGATGCTGATAAAATAAGGCTGCCACGGAAAACAAAAATGCATGGTGCTTAATAAAAAGCTTTTACTATTTATTTACTACTTATTTAAACCACTCATTTTAACCACTAAAAATTGTCAAAAAAAATTAATCACTTACAAAAATAATAAAATAAATTTTTTTAATAATTTAATCACTTTATTAAAATTATTAAATTAATATTAAATAATCTATTGTTTACTATACTAAAACTACTAAATCAATTTAACCACTATCAATTGTCATAAAAAAAATTTAACCACTAAAAAAAATACCAAAATAATTTTTTTGAATAATTTAGAAATTTAATTTAAATGATCTACAATTTACTATTTACTATAATCTGTTATTAAAACTAGACAACGGGAATGGCAACGAGAGACTGACAATATTATCGGCAATAGGAGTGCCAACGGGAGCACCAATGAGAGCGCCAACGAATGCGCCAACAATTGATAAAAAAATAAAACCAATCAATTTAACCACTAACAATTGTAAAAAAAAAATATTAACCACTATCAAAAATTACAAAAAAAAAACTTTTTTAAAATTAAATAAATATGATTAAATTAATATCAAATCATATAGAAAAAAAGGAGTAAACAAGTGGTAACAGGAGCAGCAACGAGATACTGTCAATGGGATCGGCAACGGGAGTGCCAACGAGAGAAGCAACAAGAGCGCCAATAGGATTGCCAACGAGAACACCAACGAGGGTGCATATTTTACTTTAAATATCATTTTCTTTTTTCCTCATTTTTACTCTATTATTAATATTATAAGAAAATACCGACTTTATTTAACTTTTTCCAACACAACTATTTTAATAAATTTGATAATACAGTCTTTTATCAAGTTTTTCCTTTTTCTTTTATTACATTTTACAACTTTTAACGTATTTATAAATTCATAGAAAATTACAAATTTACTTAATCGCAATTTCTTCAGAAAAATTGATTTTGAATCAATGTCATAACATAACATGGATCACAAAACACTTTCCCCTATTTTAAACACAAAGATGTAAGTTTGCAAAGGGTCGTGAAATACGATTGCAAATGAAATCATACTGTTAATATATTTACAACAAAGTAGTGAAAATAATTTTGAAAAATTGAAAACTAGTAGTTGAAGAGAATGATGGCCGTGGAGGAGATTTAACAATTCTTCTATTTCACAATAGTTAGTACTTAGTACACTTGCTAGTTGCTAGTGGCTTTCTAGCTTGATTGATTCACAAAGTAGAGAAGCCTATTTATAGGCCTTACTTCACCGCCCACTATATGGCGGTTGTTAATTTTTTATGATTAGAGAATTCTAGGTTCTATCCTCTAGTGAAATCTAGAAGTTAATATTTTATTAGTTCATAGCTTTACTTTCTATAACTTTCTAGAATTTGTATCACGCTTCAACACTCCTCCTTGATACATATTTTGGAAACTCCAAGCAAAGTCCGCAGCTGCTCAAACTTGTCTCTTGGCAGTGCCTTTGTGAATATGTCTGCGATTTGGTCTTTGGTTGTGCAATATCCGAGCTGGATCTGCTTAGTCGTCTCTGCTTCTCTAATAAAGTGATATTTAATTGCTATATGTTTTGTTCGATGATGAAGAACTGGATTCTTTGCCATTGCTATAGCTGACTTGTTGTCGCAGTAGATTGTAGTAGGGAGATCTTGTTGTTCACCCATGTCTTCAAGTATTCTCCGAAGCCATATAGCTTGACTTGTTGCTTCAGCTGCTGCCACGTACTCAGCCTCTGCTGTTGATTGCGCAACTGTTGCTTGCTTCTTAGATCCCCATGAGAAAAATCCTGATCCTAGTGAGAAGGCATAGCCTGATGTACTTTTCATGTCATCAATAGAACCTGCCCAATCACTGTCGGTGTAGCCAAGCAATCTTGAGTTGGTCGTGGTTCTGTACCATATACCAACCTCCTTTGTTCCTTGAAGGTATCTTAAAATTCTTTTTCCTGCTCCATAGTGAATTTGGCTCGGCTTCTGCATGAATCTTGATAGAAGACTTGTGGCATACATGATGTCTGGGCGTGTAGCAGTGAGATATAGTAAGCTCCCTATCAAACTTCTATAGCGCGGTTCATCAGCTTTTGGTGCTCCGTCTTCTTTTTGTAACTTTTCATTTGTCACGAGCGGAGTAGCTACTGGCTTGCATTCGTTCATGTTGAATTTCTTTAATAGTGCTTCGGTATATTTCTTTTGACAAATGAATATTCCTTCTTTTTGTTGTTTTACTTCTATGCCGAGGAAGTAGTTCATCAAGCCAAGATCTGTCATCTCGAATGTCTTCATCATGTCTTCTTTGAAATTAGCGATCATCTTCGTGTTGTTTCCTGTGTAGATTAGATCATCTACATACAAGGAGACAATGAGAGTATCCTGCTGACCTTGGGTCTTGACATATAGTGTTGGCTCACTCTTGCTCCTCTTGAATCCTTGATTGATGAAGTATTGATCAATTCGGCTGTACCATGCTCGAGGAGCTTGCTTGAGACCATATAAAGCTTTTCTCAGTCTCAGTACTTTTTCTTTATTTTCTTTGCTGACGAAGCCCTGTGGTTGCTCAATATAAATCTCTTCTTCTAGCACTCCATTTAGAAATGCAGACTTGACATCTAGTTGATAGATGCTCCACTCTTTTTGTGCTGCAAGAGCTATTAAAGCTCTTATAGTGTCTAGACGAGCAACTGGAGCAAATGTCTCATTGTAGTCAACTCCAGGTTGCTGAGAGTAGCCCTTTGCTACAAGCCTAGCCTTGTGTTTTTGTATTGAGCCATCAGGGTTAAGTTTTGTCTTGTAAACCCATTTGACTCCTATGATATCTTTATCTTTTGGATAGTCTACTAGCTCCCATGTTTTGTTTTTCTCAATTGATTTAATCTCCTCCTCCATTGCTTTGACCCATACTTCTTGTTTTGATGCCATTTCATAGTTTTCAGGCTCAAGTATGGCCAAATTGCAAGTTTCATATATATCCGCCAGAGATCTTACTCGCCTCGGAGTAGATTCTGGTGAGGAATCTTGTTGAAGAGAAGACGAAGAAGGCATACCTGGATCTTCTGTTACTTCTTCAACTTCTTCTTGAGGTTGCTGTACTGGAAGGGAAATGTTGCTTCTCTCAATTTTTTCTTTATCCCAATTCCAAGCAGCAGCTTCATCAACTTCGACATCTCGACTAATGATGAGCTTCTTTGTTTGTAAGTTGTAGACTCGATAGCCTTTTGATTGTGTACTGTATCCCAAGAAGATGCCTCGAATCGTTTTGTCTTCTAACTTATGCCTCTTTTGGTCTGGGACGTGAATGTAGCAGATTGATCCAAAGACCCTTAAATGTTTGGCAGAAGGTTTTTGCCCACTCCAAGCTTCAACGGGAGTCTTGTCTTGGACTGCTTGAGTTGGACATCTATTGATAATGTAGACTGCCGTATAAACCGCTTCAGCCCAAAAAGTGTTTGGTAGTCCTTTATCCTTTAGCATCGATCTAGCCATCTCCATGACCGTGCGGTTTCTTCTTTCAGATACTCCATTTTGTTGAGGAGAATATGCGACTGTGAGTTGTTTTTCAATGCCTTCATCCTCACAGAATTTATCAAACTCATGGGAGTTGTACTCTTTGCCGCGATCACTCCTAAGCCTCTTTATGTGTTTGCCACTTTGCTTTTCTACAAGGGCCTTGAACTTCTTGAATATTCCAAAGACTTCTGATTTTTCCTTGATGAAATGGACCCAAGTCATTCTAGAAAAGTCATCGATGAATAGGATGAAATACCTGTTGTTGGTGAGTGATGGTGTCCTCATCGGTCCACAAACGTCAGTGTGGATGAGCTCTAGCACATCTTTAGCTCTCCATGCATTGCTCGTTGAAAATGGTAGTTTGTGTTGTTTTCCAAGAAGACATCCTTCACATGCTCCACTATCTTCTTTTAGGCTTGGTAAATCTCTTACCATATTCTTTTGATATAACAACTTTAAGGCTTTCGAGTTGAGGTGGACAAATCTTCGATGCCATAGCCATGAATCATCAGCTTGCACCTTCATGGCAATGTTAGTGGTATATTTAAAGTTTATTGGGAAGCTTCTGTTCCTCGTCTCCATCTTTACTTGGGCTATCTCAGCCCTTTTACTACTGTTATCATAGATTGTGCATTTATCTCCTTCAAAGTGAAGGACATAGCCTTTCTCCATCATTTGACCGATGCTCAAGAGATTTTCTTTAAGATTGGGAACTAGTAAGACATCTTTAATGAGTCGCGTACCTTTCTTTGTCTCCACCATGACAGTGCCTTTGCCTTTTGATTCCACGGTAGTGCCATTCCCTAGTCGAATCTTTGATTTGACAGAGTCATCAATTTCCTTAAAGATGCTCTCATCTTTAGCCATGTGATTGCTGCAACCGCTATCCAAGTACCAGGTTCCTTTCTTGTCATCGTTGGAATCTTGGGTGGCATAGAAAAGATGTTCTTCACTGTCATGTTTATTCTGGTCATTCTCACGTTCTTCGACGAAATTTGCTTGATGTTTATTTTTGCTATAGCAATTTTTCTCCATGTGCCCAAATTTCTTACAGTGCCGACATTGTGGCTTTCCTCGCCAGCGACAGTCTTTCTCGGCATGATTTGTCCTCTTGCAGATGCCACATGGAGGATACTCATCTTGATTTTTCTTTGAGAAATTTCTAGAATTCTCTCTATTTCTAGAACTTTCTCCACTAATCTTGTTTCCTCCGTATCCTTTATTTTGAGACCGTAATTTAAGCTTGGATTGAAAGGCATTTTCTACAGAGTCATCATCACGCCTACTCAATCTTTGCTCATAAGCTTCAAGAGAGCCCATTAGTTCTGTCACAGATAAGTTTGATAGATTCTTCGTTTGTTCAATCGTCGTCACGATTGGATCATACTTACAAGGAATAGAAACTAGAATTTTCTCAACAATTCTTTTGTCGAGAATATTTTCCCCGTAGGCTCTCATTTTAGAAACAATTTCTTTTATCTTAGTATAATAGTCTTGTACGGTCTCAGATTCCTTCATATTTAATAATTCAAATTTACGCCTTAGACTTTGGAGTTTGACGGCACGTACCTTGGCGGTTCCTTGAAACTCCTCCTGTAGTGTACTCCATGCATCCTTGGCACTAGAAGCTCCCATTATCCTCGGAAAAATAGAGTCACCCACAGCTTGCTGCAAGTAATATAGCGCCTTTGAATCTTTTTGCCTATTTTCGTTCAACTCTTTCCTTTGAGCTGCAGTAAGAGTTGAAGTATCTGCGGGAGTAGTAAATCCTTCTTCCACAACTTCCCATAGATCTTGGGAGCAAAAAAATGTCTTCATTTTAATGCTCCAAAAATCATAGTTTTCACCGGAAAAAGGAGGGACTTGGATATTAGATGATGATTGGGTGTTGTTAGCCATTGGCTAAGAAAAAATATGAAAGTAGTGTAGAGTGAGGGTAGTGATTTTTAATTGGTAGTTGGATAGTTTATCTACGCCCAGTATATGACCAAACGTAGCTCTGGTACCACTGTTAATATTTTTACAACAAAGTAGTGAAAATAATTTTGAAAAATTGAAAACTAGTAGTTGAAGAGAATGATGGCCGTGGAGGAGATTTAACAATTCTTCTATTTCACAATAGTTAGTACTTAGTACACTTGCTAGTTGCTAGTGGCTTTCTAGCTTGATTGATTCACAAAGTAGAGAAGCCTATTTATAGGCCTTACTTCACCGCCCACTATATGGCGGTTGTTAATTTTTTATGATTAGAGAATTCTAGGTTCTATCCTCTAGTGAAATCTAGAAGTTAATATTTTATTAGTTCATAGCTTTACTTTCTAGAATTTGTATCACGCTTCAACACATACAAATAAGATAGTATTTAGCCAACACTTCCTTCCTCTAGAACGTTCATGCTCTTCATCAATTGGGTGTATCATCTAATTTTTCTTCTAAGGGAGAGATCATCAATTGGTTGCGCACAGGTGCTGCAACAAATAACATGCATGAGGCCTCAGCAGCATGTTTCTTCATAAATTAAGGTGAGGTATCCTAACACCTGCAATCAAGGAAGATGAGGTGTCCCAGCACTGATTTGTTGATTCTGAAACTTATCCAACGATTAAGTGAATACTTAAAAGCTAGATGATCATGATGATGAATCTCACTTGCAGGCCACATGCAACCTAGCACATTTAATTTTATCCTACCAAATTCTCACAAATGTCTACATATTAAAAGAGCACCAGAACTTATTAGCTTCATTGTAAGCTAAACATCCAAAATGTGTTGAGTGTTGACCTCCATATCAAGATTTTTCTGTCTGTGTCAACTACTTCAACCTAAACCACTTCCTAAGTTAGATAAAAAAAAAACAAGTAAGGAAGACCAGAGTAAAGAGTGCTCGAAGAAAGTAAACCACACATCAGAAATTCACGAGATCATGTAATTGAAGGAGAAAAGATCAAATCATAATTGAAGCTTGAAACCTTCAAATAAACTATATACTAACAGAATTAAGGCTCCAATAATTTACATACTTAGTTACAGAAGATTCAAACAATGTTGTTGTGAAGGACCAAAACAGAAAAGAAAACAATCCTAAATTATAAATTTCACACAACCATTAAAGGTGAAAAGTTAAAGGGAGATAACGGCGACAGCGGCGGAACGCTGAAAATCCCCTTTACATCACCACCATCCCAGAACCCAGTCCAAGTTGACGGCGTCAACGGCATCTCTCTAAAACAGCTAACATCAAATTCCGTCGTCTTCTCCTTTTTCACCACTACCTCAACTTCCGTCTCCTCCTCTTCGCGTTGGCGTTTTCTGTCCCCTTCATCGGAGGTCTCTGCCTTCGCCGTGACTTCTAGAGGGAAGTTGAGAATGGCTTTGGAGCCGCGCAACCTAAACGCAGCACTGTCATAGGCTTTAGCGGCTTCGATGGCGGTTTCAAACGTTCCAAGCCACACCCTGGAACCGCGCTTATTGGGATCGCGGATCTCAGCGGCGAACTTTCCCCAAGGCCTCTGTCGGACTCCTCTGTAGTGCTGTTTCTCCGGTTGGTTCTGTACAACCACCTCTGGTTTCGGATCTGTGTTCCCGAATCGGATCCACTCTGTTTTATTCGGGAGAGCGATTTTCAGAGAGGGTTTGCGATTCAATTGAGGCTTCTTCTCGAAGGCTCCATTTGATGGTAGGGCTTTTGGAGTTTCAAGTAACTCGGTGAAGTATTGATCGAGATCGAAAGAGAATGAAGAATCGGAAGAAGTGGAATGAGAAGAGGTGTTGGGGTTTATTTCACCTTTAAATTCTAAGGATGGTTGTTTGCTTAGTGGGGTTCCAAGTGGAGATAATTCACCTAGAAGATGCAATTTGATGCTTTTAAGAGCTGAAATTTCATCTGAGTTAGCCATATCTATCACTTGAATTCAAGTTTCTTTTATAAGTTAAATAAAAAAGTTGATTGAAATTATTGATTCAGTGGAAAAAAAGAACAATAAGTAAAAAGGATGTGGAATTTAGAGAAGAAAGGATAAGGTTGCAGTTTGTTTGTCTAAATAGAGTGGAAAAATGGGGTATTTATAGTGAATGAATGTGAAGGTGGAGGCGACTTTTCAACTAAGGAGTTAGGATGGCGTTAGGATGCAAGCTGGAAGCATCGTATTTCCTTTTCTATTAGGATATTAGGATAATTGTCTCAATGATAGGGGTGGTTTGAATTTTCTACGACAGAACACCTATTAAGGTTTTTTTTTTTAATAAAAAATTAACTTCATTTCATTGTAAAAAATAATATTGAAAATAAAGTTGGAATATCAGAGCTAGCATATAATTTTGATACTCTAGTTAGAGAATGAACAACATGATTTGCTTATTCAAAACGCACCATGTTCATCTCGCACACACATACCGACACCATACTTGTTCTCGCCTTCGAAAATCGCTGCGTCAACGTTGCATTTAAAACTGCCAGTGAATGGTTTTTTCCAGCAAACTTCATTTGTTGAATTAATAGTGTTATGGTTAGGGCATTTACTAGCGACACCTCCATGGCCCATTCGCAAAAGGCCCATTCAAGAAAACAAAATCCATTCATCAATGGCCAAGATCACAACACATGATCGGACGGTCCAGATCCATCAGTTCAAGCACCACCAAACTCTATAAATAAGCATTCAATGCTTCATTAATGGTAAGCAATCTCACCCTAATATCTATTTGTAGTTGACAACCTCCCTGACTTAAGCGTTGGAGTGTCTTTGCAGGTACCACACCCCACCTCGGATCGGACAACGGTTGATCATGGACTTCATCTACCAACTATCTCATATCCCCCCAACAGGATCGGAGATACGGTACAGTACATTAGCGACCACAGTGGGAGGATCTCTTTCTCTATTTCCTCTCCCATTACCTTGATCGGCAATGCCTCCTCAACTTCGTCCGAGGACCCAAAGTCTCATTGTAGGACCGGCCATGCGGCCGATCCTGGAACCCGTTTTGCAGCAGGTCGTACCACAGGGCACCCCGGAAGGGCATGTGGAAGACCTTCCAAACTCATCCCAAGCTCAGAACCCAGGGAGGGCTATGGTCCCTGGTAGCTCGGGGAGAAATCACCTCCCCCCTCCTTCTCAGGCAGTCTCGGTTCCGGTCGATGTTGTTCAACAACTCGTCCTTCTACTGAACCATCCAGCTGAAGCGAACCAGCATCGGAGTTACCGATTTACCGAGCTCGAAGTCGAGGTAGATGAGCTCCGGGCTAGAAATATCCCAGATCAGATCTCACCTCAACGCAATTCTCCCGAGAGGAGAAACCCCGCACGGAGGCGTCACCAATCTCACGTTCGGAGAAGACATTATCATCGATCTCCACCTCTCCGGTTGAGGGGGAATGGTTCCCGTTCTCCCCCCAGTCGGACAGAAGACGAAGACAACCCCGCGTATTCACCCCAATACCGCTCATCTTTGGCTTCTTTCTCCCCAAGACGACGTTCCCGAAGTCGAGAAAGGTCACCGAGACAAGACCAACCTCGCCACTGGTCAAGAAGAACTCCCGACCCGTACAATTATCACCGATCTCCTCCCCGGGAGAAAACAACAAAGCGTAACGGTCCTTTTACTGAGAAGATCGACTACTTTCCAGTACTTAGGCATCCTGAGAAACCACCGGAGGGATTGAAGCTACACGATGGAACGGGTGACCTTGACCGACACCTAGACTATTTTGACACCATAATGCAATATCGGAATGTTCCTATGGAAATGAAATGCCGAATCTTCCCTCTGACCTTGGAGAAGGTAGCTTCAGATTGGTTGAGATTCCTCAAACCAAATTCCATCTCTTTTTGAGATCAATTGGCGAAGCTCTTCTCGGCTCAGTTCGCCCACTCAAGAAGTAAGCCCAAACACAAGAAAGTATTAGCATCCATCGTTCAAGGGGGGGACGAACCTCTAAGGGATTACATAGAAAGATAAGCTTCCCAAGTTCGAAATTTGAACGACGAGTTTCGGCTTTACTTCATGACAGCCGGTCTCCGGGAAGGAAGTTTGTTTCAGACTCATACCGGAACCTTCGAACCCAACACCTTGTAGGAGTTCCTCCAAAAGTCCCAATGCTTCATCGATCACGAAGAAGGCCTCAAATCCGGAAGAACAATAGCCCGGGCCGGATCATTTAAACCCCGCGGTGAGAAGGACAATCGGAAGGATAACCGGAACGATAGCCGAGGTAACCGGGATACCCGCCCTCAGAATCGTCATCAAGTCTATACCGATCTTAATGAAATCCTGGCAAGGATCTTAGGTGAATGCATGAACACGGAGTTCAGGGATGTGAAGATTCAAGAATTGGCACTAAGACCAATAACAAGAGGGAGAGCAAAGAAGATTAATGAGCAATTAGAGACTCAAATGGCTTATTTGCTTGATGATAGCAAGAGTCCTAAAATTACTCATTGTCCTATAAATCTTTTAATAATTGATATTGTTTAGATTTCCTTTAATTGTAATAGGTTATATTTTAAGTTTGAAAACTTGGGTTTAAATGTGTAGACACGTGTTAAACTATTTGGGCCATGTTTTGGGCTTGTATGTTGGCCTTATTTTGCTTATGTTGCCTTGGCCAAACCCTAGCTATATAAGGGATGTTGGTGCTTCTTGTAACGGAGCTGGGGATCATTTTTATAATATTGTGAGTTTAGAGCAAGTTGCTCCTCCTAGTTCTTCTTAGAACCTCCATAGATCTTATCAAGGGCTTCATTGTGCTTGTGGCGGTCCAACAACGGAATTTATCATTCATCCTTGAATGTGGCATTCCTTCATCTCCTTGAATCATTCCTTTCCAGTCCACCTTTTGTAAGTTCTTCCCCTTTTTAGTTTGTTTGTGTTTGAAAAATTATGATTTATGGAAGGATCCTTAGATTTTTAGTGAACTTATATGTCTAGTTCACATCATGTGAAGTTTCACAATCCTCTCCCCCATAGGCCGGGACAGCGTTCCAACAAATACTGTAGGTATCACCGCAGTAACGGTCATGATACCAATCATTGCAATGCCCTGAAAAACAATATTGAAGACATGATCAAAAGAGGAAAGCTTGCCGGTTATGTAAAGAAGCCCGGACAGCAGGGAGTCGAAGTGAAAGAAGAGAAGGAAAACCCCAAAGGAAATCAAAAGGTCAAAGACTCGGAGGACGAGCCAGACTTTCGAAAATCGAAGGGGCGAACTGTGATGATGATGATGATTTCGGGGGGCTTCCTCGAAGAAGCATCGGGAAAAACAATGAAGCGGAAGTGGAAAGAACTCATGGGCGTGGCCCCCAAAGGGTATGATCAATCCGCCGATGTAAATGTAACCGATTTGGACGCAAGATACGATCCCAATAGTTCGGAGGACGAGGAGGATGACGACCTAGCCAAATAACTGAAAAGAAAAATGAAAAGGCCCCAGCCTAACGGGGAATTCGAAGAAATCCAACCAGAAAAGTGAGGATCGGAGCCAACCTTTCCGAAGATGTGAAAGTCGAACTAGCTCAGTGTCTAAAGGACCATGCCGACTTTTCGCGTGGTCTGCTGAAGACATGCCCGGGATTCCTCCTGAAGTCGCTTGCCACCAGCTCGCCGTCCATCCCGATGTTAGGTGGGTCGCCCAAAGGAAGAGGGCTCAGAGTGAAGAGAAAGCAGTTGCTACTGCCAAAGCGATAGAGGATTTAATTAAAACAAACTTTGTATCAGAAGTCAAGTACACAACTTGGCTCTCCAACCCTGTACTTGTTAAGAAAAGTAATGGAAAACGGCGAATGTGCGTTGATTATACTGATCTTAATAAAGCCTATCCTAAGGACGTCTTTCCTGTCCCAAGCATTGATTGCCTCGTCGACAACGCTTCAGGTTTTCGTTTATTGTCTTTTACGGATGCACACTCCGGTTATAATCAAATCGCGATGTTCCCCCCCCCCCCCCCCGATCAAGAAAAAACCGCCTTCATGACCGACCGCGCTAATTTCGCTTACCGGGTGATGCCTTTCAGTTTGAAAAACACCGGAGCCACATACCAGAGAATGATGAACAAGGTCTTTCGGAAACAAATCGGCCGCATCGTTAAGGTCTATCTCGACGATATGATCGCAAAAAGTGACAAGGAGAGCATCCATGTTACCGACCTCAAAGAAATCTTTGCCGAGATCAGGAAAAATAGCATGAGGTTAAACCCGAAAAAATGCACCTTCGGGGTCCGAGCTGGAAAGTTCCTCGGGTTCTATTTGACAGAACGGGGAATTCAGGCTAACCCGGACAAGTGTCGATCAGTGACCGAGATGCGGACACCGACCTCAAAGAAGGAAGTCCAAAAACGCAATGGCATGATTGCCGCTTTATCTCGTTTTATGTCAAACGCGACATTCAAGTCACTCCCGTTGTTCAAGTTACTCAAGAAGGAAGAAGAAGAATTCAAATGGACTCTTGAGCAGGATGAGGCCCTCAACCAGCTCAAAAAAACACTCTCCGAGTGTCGTGACCGGGATCTCGACGTGGACGGCCCAAAAATTGATAGTTTTAGGAGTCGCCACCCAATTTATTTAATAGGAAAAATTGAGAAAAACCTAACCAGAAGTTATTGGTCTGCGTATACCAGATTGAGTTCGGGAAGGGCGGAAACTTAATCCCACGACACCTCTAGTACATCTGTCATAAGACAGTTACCCTAAATCCGATTGTGCCAATACTAATAAATTACGAGTTATTTGTTTTGGAGTCGCCACCCAATCTACCAACTATCCCCCCCCCCCCCCCCCCCCCAGGTACGGCACATAGTAATAGCATCGTTGCCAATTTTTTTTTGGTCAAACATATCCATTGCTGATTGAATAGAAACAGAATACGGTTTAATTACTCTTCCAAATTGCCCAAAAGACCATTGCACACACCTTTCTCTACTGTAACGACAACAAGTCAAGCAACTGGAAAAATGCATGCTTGAAATCACCAAAACCCTATTAAGGTTATGCTTGGTAAAATGTAGTGCGTAGCAAATTAGTTTATAACGAACGATATTATAGTGAATAGTTTTTTTTTTATTTGTTAAAATTTTTAGCGCATTTTGTAAAAGAATTTATTTTAGCGCACCGTCTATTGGGGGATCACCTATGTCATGGAAAACATTATGATTCCTTGAGAACTTATAAAGGTATTTATTGAAAGAAGAATACCACAAACAACTAGAGGCAAAATGAAACTGGAAAAGGAAGGATATTCTGTGTATTGTGTAAAAAATGATTATTGATCACAGGGATATGCACAGTCAGCCTTATAGCTGTGGCTGAAAAGTCAACAACAAACTGAGGCTTTTAACAGAAGCCAAAAACCAACTAACTGGAGTTAATAACAAACTAACTAAAATTAATTAACAGCTAAAGGCTTAAACTAAAAAATAAAGGTATAATACAAGAATACAAGAATACAATTTGTAATACTCCCCCTCAAGTTGGGAGGTACATGTTATGAAGCCCCAACTTGGAGATAAGTGACTGAAAAAGGGGTCTTGGAAGAGCTTTGGTGAGAGAATCAGCCAACTGATCTTGAGAAGAAACATGGCTCAGCTTGATGAAGTGAGAGGAGACATGTTCGCGAATGAAGTGGCAGTCTATATCGATGTGTTTGGAGCGTTCATTGCAGGTGGGGTTGGTGGCCAACTGGATGGCAGAGTTGCTGTCACAGTAGACTGTGGCAGAGGGGATGGTGATGCCGAAAGAGCTGAGGAGTTGCCGTATCCAAAGGAGCTCTGAAGTGAGAGTGGCAAGAGAACGGTATTCAGCTTCAGCTGAAGATCTTGCTACTGTATGCTGCTTTTTAGACTTCCATGTAATGAGGGCAGATCCTAAAAAGACACAGAAGCCAGTAGTGGACCACCTGGTTGTGGTACAACTTCCCCAATCTGCATCACAGTATGCGCTGACACGGAAGGAAGAGGTTGCAGGGAAAAACAATCCTTGTCCAGGAGCCTTTTTCAAAAATTGCAGAAGATGATGAACTGCTTGGAGATGTGGTGAGCGAGGTTTGCTCATGAATTGGCTCAATCTATTGACAGCAAAAGCTATATCGGGTCTAGATATAGCTAGGTAGATGAGGCGCCCCAACAATCGCCTATACTGTGAAGCATCAGCAAGGGGTTCTCCATCACTGTCATTGAGAATAATGTTGGGATCCATTGGGGTGTGTAAAGGTTTTGAGCCTAAGAAACCAGTGTCATCCAATAGCTGAAGAGTGTATTTGCGTTGACAGAGAGAGATGCCTTGGTGAGTGTTGCGCCCGAAAAAGTCCCTGAGGGAATCTTTCTTCGTTTACAACTTTTTGAAAATGAAGTCGCCACCAATATTTTTTTATCAGGAAAATATTGAAGAAAAACCTTTTGAAAAGCGGATGGCCTTTTGGAAAACCGGAAGATTTGGGTTCGGGGGTCGGTTAGGCATAGGGAAGGTTTTAGCACCCCACGCCTCCTTTCTACCGAAAGGGAACCTTTAATTAAATGTGTGGTTTTAAGTGATGATTTGGAAAATACTTAGATTTGCCCCTTTTTTCGAAAAGAGAATGAAAAGACTTAATGAAAATTTTTATTTTTGGCGAAAGTGTTTGTTTTTTTTTTAAGGAAGAAGAAGAAAAAAAAAAGTTTTTAATTTATTGTGCTTGACGGAGGATATCCGCTCCTACGTATCTCCCGGTGCGATGGAGAATTCAAAGCTACGTAGTTCTGTTTTTTTTAAAAAGGTTTTGTTTTTTTTTTATTCGAGTGTTCGCGATGACCAAACAACAACGGTTTAGAGTGGTCGCACTACTAACTCTTTTGAAAATGAAATTATCATTAACAACCAAACGGCAACGGCGCGAGTGATCATTAACGATAATCGGTTTTGCTTTTGATTCGAGTGCTCGCGACGACCAAACAACAACGGTTTAGAGTGGCCACGCTACTAACTCTTTTAAAAATGAAATTATCATTAACAACCAGACGGCAACGGCGCGAGTGATCATTAACGATAATCGGTTTTGCTTTTGATGATCAAAAAGGGCTTTCGCAATCGAATTGATTTTTGGTTTGTGAGACATTTATCCATCATTGGGAAAAAAGGGTTTGTGAAGAGAAAGAAGAAAAAAATAAATAAATAGATGCATAAATTTACTTAAAGGAAATGAACAAAATTTAAGGAAAAAAAGGAAAAAGGGAGGTGCAATAGTAAAATGGGGGTGCAAGTTATAGGAGGCTGTATTATCAAAAATGGGGTGTAAACAGCGAGGAGGGTTGTATTTTTAAAAAAGGGGGTGCAGAAATCAGGGAATTGTTCCAACGGGCTGTGTAAATGCTGGGCTCTTTAAAAGGGGTTAAGTTATCAAAATTAGGGGGTGTGGGGAAAAAGGAAGCCCAGTTCGCATAGGAGGGCCCAGTTAGCGAAACTGGGCTTAAGTGACAAAAAGGGCCTTATGCTTGAGCCTGGGGGGTGTAAATAGCAGTTTACTTGTTTTAAAAAATGTTTTATTTACCACTCTTTTTTACTAAGGAAATGCTTTTCTGTTTTTTTTTTCTTTTGGGATTCTTTTGTTATTATTTTTTGGTTGAGATAATTTTTGGTTGAAAAAAATAAATAAATAAATAAATAAATAAATAAAAGAATAAAACATAAAAATCAGTTTATCTCAACTACCCTTTATTAATTACTAGGAAATGTTTTTCTTGCCTTAATCATTTTTATAGAAAATATTGGGTTTATGATGCTAATGACAATCATCATATTTGTTGTTACAATGCATTAATACATTTCCACAAATTATGGCACTCCCAAATAAACAACAAAATCGTGGTCAACAAATTATGACATTATGAGACTTGGTCTATCAAAATAACAGAGAAGATCATCAACAAATCCACAAATTTCAACATCCAAGTATACATACAGCAAACATAACTTGCAAGGAGTATGAAATAAAAGATGTAAATAGTACAATAGGTCATGAAAACGAAAAAGAAGACTAAGGTAGAGGAATTACCACAAAGCTTGAGTAAATAATCCTTCCTCTTGGATCTCACATAAAAGAATAAAATTAATTTTGATGATAGTTTTAGTAAGAGAAAGGAAAAAAAATGAAGAACTCTCTCTTTCTCTTTCACTCAAGTATTTCAAGAAAGAAAAAAAAAACTGATTTCGCTTCTTGCTCCAAGATCTCCACCCACGTTCGGATCTTCCTCCCTCTTGCTCTTAAACACCAACCGAAAACCTCTCCCTTTCTTCAAGGATTTGGCCCATATTTATACTAACAAAACCGAAATCGTAGTGGTGTGCTTTGTCTTTCGTTTTTTTCACTAAACCTTGTGTATAGATCCGTTTGCGTGTGAGCCTTGGAGAAAACGAAGTGGAAAGCATGTTTCCTTGGATGAACCCGTGAGCTTTTGAGTGACCAACGGCCTCTTGTGTGATGATGCCCAAAGATGGCGATTTCGTGGGAGAGGAGAGAAAGAAGCCCCAAAAATGGTGATTTCGTGAGAGGATGTGAAAGGAAAACGTGTGGAGATGGAGAAGAGAAAGAGGAGTGGACGGCTAGAGAACAGAGGAGGATTGATGGCTAGGGTTTGATGGGAAGGATATGAATGATGTGAGGAAGGAGGCGTGGGAGAGAGAGAGAGAGAGAGTTGAGTGTGTGAAGTGAAGAGATGAGAGTGAGTGTGTGAGAGAGTGTGAGAGAGAAAGGGGTCGTAGGGGGGAGGGAGCCGTTGGGGGGAGAGAGGAATGTGGGGAAGTGGGAAGTGTGGGTTCCAAGGAGGGAATAAAGGGGAGTGGGTCGACTTTGACCATGGGATAATAGGGGTGAATGTGGCTCATTCTTGGGTAAAAGGGGGGGAGTGAATGTGGTCAAGTTTTAGGGTTAGGGGAGAGAGATTCGAATTAGGGTTAGGAGAGGAGGGAAATTAGGGTTTTGGTGAGTTGGGTTGTGGGTCATGGGTTGGATTAGGGTTAGGATATGGGTTATGCGAATTGGGCTAGCCCTTTTTTGGTGGGTTGGGTTTTTGATGGCCCAATCCTGATTGCACTTCATATATTTTTTAAAGACCCCCCCCATTTCCTCTTTTGCTTATTTTGTTTTGATACTTCTAATTATTATTATTTTTTCAAAAATTAAAACTTGTAGCAAACTAAAATAAAATAAAACATGGCATGAAAATAAAATAAATATTTTTATTAAAAATAAATAAAATCTCTCATTTTTGATCGGACAAAGTTAGGGTATTACAGTGAGAATGGGCAATCTCCAACCCCAAGAAGTAGTGCACATCACCAATGATCCGTAACTGAAAGTTGTCTTCCAGCAGTTGTCTAGTGCTGTCAATAAGGGAACTGTTTGGGCCTGCTAACAAAATATCATCAACATACACCAATACTACCACAAGGTCAGCTCCACTGCCTTTGGTGAAAAGAGAGTGGTCAGCTGAGCTTTGTTGGAAACCATGCTGTATGATGACAGTTGAGAATTTGGTGTACCATTGTCTAGATGCTTGTCGTAGGCCATACAAGGACTTATGGAGTTTACAGACAAGATTCTCCCCCTCAGTGGGATAGCCAGGAGGCAGCCTCATGAAAACCTCTTCTTCAAGCTCTCCATTTAGGAAAGCATTGTTAATGTCCAGTTGGAGCATGGACCAGTGAGATTGAGCAGCAATGGCAAGAAGGATGCGAACAGTAGCTAGTTTTGCAACTGGAGAGAATGTCTCAGTAAAGTCAATGCCAGCCTGCTGTGTGTATCCTTTGGCCACTAGACGAGCCTTGTACTTGTCAAGTGTGCCGTCAGCTTTGACCATGGGATAATAGGGGTGAATGTGGCTCATTCTTGGGTAAAAGGGGGGGAGTGAATGTGGTCAAGTTTTAGGGTTAGGGGAGAGGGATTCGAATTAGGGTTAGGAGAGGAGGGAAATTAGGGTTTTGGTGAGTTGGGTTGTGGGTCATGGGTTGGATTAGGGTTAGGATATGGGTTATGCGAATTGGGCTAGCCCTTTTTTGCTGGGTTGGGTTTTTGATGGCCCAATCCTGATTGCACTTCATATATTTTTTAAAGACCCCCCCCATTTCCTCTTTTGCTTATTTTGTTTTGATACTTCTAATTATTATTATTTTTTCAAAAATTAAAACTTGTAGCAAACTAAAATAAAATAAAACATGGCATGAAAATAAAATAAATATTTTTATTAAAAACAAATAAAATCTCTCATTTTTGATCGGACAAAGTTAGGGTATTACAGCTGCCCCTCTTTATTTCACATTTCGCCAAGAAATATGACTTGGCCTTTTCATATTTGTTGGTGAAATGGAAATAAAGATATAGAAATAACACTAATTTTGTCCGCTCCAGAAAAGCTCAAATTTTCTTTTTGTTATTTTCCTTTTGAGAAAAGGGGGGGGGGGGTTAACACTTGTCGTATTAACGGGAAAGCAGTAAATTGGGAAAAACGGTGAATTGGAAAAAGCGGTAAATTGGAAAAAGCGGTAAATTGGGGATTCGGAGGTTGCCTAAAAACCTTCTAACGAACTCTGGTCGAGTCCGAGCTTTGGGGGTGGCCTTTTCGAGCGGCCGATCAACATCAGGTCCGGAACTGATTTGATCAATGGATTTACGCTATGCCTTAGGCTGACACAACTAATCCGAAGGACTTAACGAAGTCTGATGGATCCATCGCGTGCTCGTACACAATGTTGTGATCTGTGGGAGGAGTTCACTAACTCTGTGTTGATGGAGTTTACTAACTCTGGGTTGATGGAGTTTACTAACTCAGTGCTGATGGTGATTTTCTAAAAAATGAGATTTTTCGGACTCTCTGGTCCGAAGTAACTTCTTGGATGGTGCATGAAATGCATGCACTTGGGTATTTGGATGCACATGAATGCAAAGATTGATTTTGGTGGGATGCTTTTCCTGTTTGATTCCTCATTCACTTCCCTTTTTTTGTTACTCTTCGCTCTTCTGAGATGCGAATTTGAAGGTGTAACGCACCACTGTTTGATGTCATGGAGTGACGAATGGTATGGATGATATGATGAATGATGCGAAGACGTTGTGTTCTTTTATGCTCCGTCTTCTGTGATTTTCTCTGTTGTTTTTTTTTTGTTTATTCTGTTTGTTTTCTTTAAGCAGCTTTCTTTTTTCTGCTTATTTGTTTTTGTTTACTCTATTTGTTTTCTTTAAGCAGCTTTCTTTTTTCTGCTTATTTGTTTTTTCTTTGGCACTCTTTTTTTGCTGGTTAAATCGATCTGCCGGGCGAAGGCTGTTCCAGGACGATGATCCCGCGAGGATTGCACACTGGTTCGTCACGACTGTCTTTTTCGCAATTTTATTCACTTGGGGAATCACTTCTTTCTGTATTTTTTCAAAGATTTCGTAATGATCCTGTAATGCTCTGAATGTGCACATGTTTTGCAATTCGATTTCATCAATCATAAAAGTTATTATTTTGAAAGAAACTGAATAGATGAAAGCAGAGACAGGAAAAGCACACATATGAAAGAAAAGTTGGACTTTTATTGATATAGAAATTGGACGTGCAGAAAGTCACGCCAATCGAAAGTGCATTGCAATCTTTCTTTTAAACTACAAAAAATACAAGCAAAAAGGAACAAATCTCGTGATTTCGTCTCTGAAGTAACGGTGCCCACCGTCCATACTCATAATACTGATCACCCCCTTATCCGAACCTTTGGAGCGCTGATTGCCTTTTTCTTTTCTCAAGCCCAAGTTTTCTGACCCTAATTTTTGCCTGGACCGCCCTTTGCGGGTTTTCAATCCACCGGGCCACTCTGATTTTGCCTAGGTCGCCCTTTGCGGGTTTTCAACCTAGCGAGCTAATTTTTCCTTGGCTTATCTTTCTCTTTTTTCGTCTATTTTTCTAGGCATAATACTTCTTGACCACATCTGAGTTCACTGGATTTGGGATCTCATCTCCGTCCATGTTTGCCAGAATTAAAGCTCCTCCTGAGAATGCCTTCTTCACCACATAAGGTCATTCATATTTGAGAGCCCATTTGCCCCTAGAGTCTGTCTGAATCGGCAAGACCTGCTTGAGCACAAGATCTCCTTCTTGGAATTCACGAGGACGGACTTTCTTGTCAAAAGCCCTCCTCATCCTCTGTTGGTACAACTGTCCATGACACATTGCGGCCACCCGTTTTTCATCAATGAGATTCAACTGGTCAAGACGAGACCGAACCCATTCTGCTTCATCAAGTTTTGTCTCCATTAACACCCGCAGGGATGGTATTTCAACCTCAATGGGGAGAACTGCCTCTGACCCATAAACCAGGGAGTAAGGGGTTGCCCCTGTTGAGGTGCGTACTGAGGTTCTGTAACCATGCAGGGCAAAGGGAAGCATCTCGTGCCAATCATTATAGGTCACGACCATCTTCTGTATTATCCGCTTGATGTTCTTGTTAGCTGCCTCAACTGCCCCATTCATCTTTGGGCGGTAGGGAGAAGTGTTGTGATGTTGTATTTTGAAGTCTTTACACAAATCTTTCATCACTCTGCTGTTCAAATTACTACCGTTGTCTGTGATAATCTTGTTTGGAAGGCCGTAGCGGCAAATCAAGTCTTTCTTGATGAACTTAGCGATCACTGAGCTCGCTACATTGGGATAAGAAGCAGCCTCCACCCACTTAGTGAAGTAGTCGATAGCAACCAGAATGAAACGGTGACCATTGGAAGCTTTGGGTTCAATGGGGCCAATGATGTCCATGCCCCACATTGAGAATGGCCATGGTGCACTCAAAACATTCAGAGAAGTTGGAGGTACATGGGTGTGATCTGCATAGATTTGGCATTTATGGCATCTTCTCACAAAACTGTAACAGTCTGATTCCATCTGCAACCAGTAGTATCCAGCTCTCAGGATTTTTCTAGCCATTGCGTGCTCGTTGGAATGAACCCCAAATGAGCCTTCATGAACATCTCGCATAATCTTTACTGATTCTTCTCCTGTTACACACCTGAGGAGTACTAAGTCATGGTTTCTCTTGTAAAGGACGTCTCCACTCAAGAAGAAACCTGTTGACAGCCTCCTGAGGGTTCTCTTGTCATTCTCTGTAGCTCCGGGAGGATACTCTCTGTTTGTGATATACTGCTTGATGTCATGGTACCAAGGCTTACTATCTGATCCCTCTTCGACTGTCATACAGTAGTGATAAGCAGGCTGTTCTCTGTGCTGGATTCTGACAATCGTCAGACTTTTGTCACAGCTGACGTTGAACATAGAAGACAAAGTTGCCAAGGCATCTGCCAACTGATTCTCGCTGCGGGGTATGTGCTGGAAAGTGATTTCCTCAAAGGGCTTGGTTAATTCTTGAATGTAGTCACGGTAAGGAATCAAATCAGAATTTCTTGTTTCCCAGTCTCCTTTCACTTGATGGACAACTAGAGCTGAATCTCCGTACACGTCGAGCCTCTTGACTTTCCGATCGAGAGCTGCCTGGATACCCAAGATACACGCTTCATACTCTGCAATATTGTTTGTGACATAGAAGCTTAGTCTGGCGGTGACTGGTATAAAGCGGTTGTCTGGGGAGATCAGCACTGCTCCGATCCCGTGCCCCCACATGTTAGAGGCACCGTCAAACAACACTCTCCACCTTTCATCATCTTGAGATTTCCCTGCGTCAAATAACGCCATAATGTCCTCATCTGGGAATTCACATTGCATTGATTGGTAATCCTCAACCGGTTGATGTGCCAGGTAGTCTGCCAGTGTGCTACCTTTAATCGCCTTCTGGGTTACGTACACGAGATCGTACTCTGACAGAAGCATTTGCCAACGAGCAATTCTACCTGTGAGCGCAGGTTTTTCGAATATGTACTTGATTGGGTCCATTTTGGACACCAACCAGGTAGTGTGACTCAACATATACTGTCTCAGTCGATGCGCAGCCCAGGCTAGAGCACAACAAGTCTTCTCCAATGATGAATACCTTGCCTCACAGTCTGTGAACTTCTTGCTTATGTAGTAGATCGCGTGTTCTTTCTTTCCTGACTCATCGTGTTGCCCCAGCACGCAACCCATAGAGTTGTCTAGCACCGTGAGGTATAGGATGAGGGGCCTGCCAGACACGGGTGGCATTAGGACGGGTGGATTTTGGAGATACGCCTTGATTTTCTCAAATGCTTCTTGACATTTATCATTCCACTTCATCTCTTGGTTTTTGCACAGCAGTTTGAAAATTGGTTCGCAAGTTGCAGTCAACTGGAAGATGAATCGAGAGATGTAATTTAGTCTTCCCAGGAAACCACGAACTTCTTTCTCTGTTTTAGGTGCTGGCATCTCCAGGATTGCTCGTACTTTGTCCGGGTCTACCTCGATTCCCTTCTGGCTAACAATGAAACCTAACAGCTTCCCTGACCTAACCCCAAAGGTGCACTTAGCGGGGTTCAACCTGAGTTTGTACTTTCTGAGACGCTCGAACAGCTTCTGCAGGTTAACCACGTGCTCTTCATCAGTCTTTGATTTGGCAATCATGTCATCCACATAGACTTCGATCTCCTTATGCATCATGTCATGGAATAGGGTTACCATCGCTCTTTGGTAGGTTGCCCCGGCATTCCTCAACCCGAAAGGCATGACCTTGTAACAGAAAGTTCCCCAAAGGGTTATGAAGGTGGTTTTCTCCATATCCTCTGGAGCCATTTTGATCTGGTTATAGCCTGAATATCCATCCATGAAGGAGAACATCGAATGCTGAGCAGTACTGTCCACCAAAACGTCAATATGGGGTAGAGGGAAATCATCTTTAGGGCTTGCTCTGTTCAAGTCACGGTAGTCGACACACATTCGGACCTTTCCATCTTTCTTAGGGACTGGAACAATGTTTGCTACCCACTCAGGATATTTTGCCACAGCTAAGAACCCTGCATCAAAGTGTTTCTTGACCTCATCCCTGGTCTTCAAAGACATTTCAGGCTTCATCCGCCTTAACTTCTGTTTCACAGGGGGACATTCTGATTTCACCGGCAATCTATGTTCAACAATATCTGTGCTCAACCCTGGCATGTCCCGATATGTCCATGCGAATACGTCAGCGTAATCGAACAGGAGCTGAATCAACTTTTTGCGCTCTTTATCCTCCATTGCGGTACCAACCTTGATCTCTTTTCTGTCTTCCCTAGTACCCAAATTGACCGTTTCTGTAGACTCCTCATGGGGTTCGATGACCTTTTCTTCTTGTTCTACCATTCTCATGATTTCTGGAGGAGTATCCCAATAATTCTCAACATCTTCCTCGGCTTGATTAACCGGGTAATCAAAATCACAGTATGAGTTATGGGCATTGTTATTTTCAGAGTTTATTTTTTATCTGCATTAGAATGGAGCGGCGAATAAAAACAAAGAAAAAACGACACAGATAAAAGATGAAGACAGAAATTTTATTGAAAATTCAAAATAACACTTTATTGATTGATGATTTTTGACGAAAACATGTGTGCCCGAATGAAATATCCCAAGGCCTTGGGCAGAGCCGAGGGATCTGCATTACAACGATAATTACTTTAAATTGAAAAATACGGGGAAATCCATGATCTCCCAGTTTTGCAGCTTCTCTCCAGCCGCACAGCAGCGCACCAGACCTACAGCACGGCCACTTGAGCTTGATCCTTCTTCAACCATATTAACCTGGTCAGGGTTCAGCATACCAGCACTCCGGAAGTTGTTCTTAAGATTAGCGATGACCATTCTCCCCTGATTGGGTGCCTTTCCTCTGAGTTTGGCCAGCCATTTCTCCCTCCTGTCAGATGTCGGCCTCTCCCGATCAGCAAGACTTGGGATGTACCCAACACCGAACCTCTCAATATTGCCCCTCAACTGGACAGGCATTACAATTCCTTGAGCAGCTTTTCCTAAGCCTTTACCAACCTGATACCCATGTCCCAGCATCACCTTTGCAGCCATCATGTCAGCTCTGGACCACTTAGGCTTCCACCAAGGCTCACCTTCGACGAAGACAGCGTTTGAGATCTCCAGTCCTTGGAAAGCAGTCTCGAAGGACTCTTCTGCTACTTCCACATAATATTCAGGTGGCGATCGATTTATCAACGTTTCTTCCTCTCCGGAGATCACTATCAGCTTTCCCCTAGCCACAAACTTGAGTTTCTGATGAAGCGAGGATGGCACTGCCCCAGCCGCATGTATCCAAGGACGTCCTAGCAGGCAACTGTAGGATGAATTGATGTCCATCACTTGAAAAACGACATAAAATACTTCAGGGGCTACCTGCAGCGGTACTTCTACTTCTCCAAAAACTCTCTTCACTGACCCATCAAATGCTCTGACCAAGGTGGAGCTCGGTTTTAGATATGAGCAGTCTACATCCAGCTTATCCATTGTGGACTTAGGCAGCACATTCAAGGATGAACCGTTATCAATAAGCACCCTGGCAAGTATATGGTCCCCACACTTGACTGAGTTGTGAAGAGCTTGATTATGACTCTTTCCTGCCGGAGGCAGCTCAGTGTCTGAGAAGATCAAGTAATTAGAGGCTACAATGCTGCCAACAATACCATCAAGCTGGTTTACTGTAATGTCATGGGAGACGTGAGCTTCATTCAGGACCTTTAGCAGTGCAGCACGATGTGCCTCTGAACTAAGCAGCAAAAAGAGCATCGAGATCTTGGATGGAGTTTGATTCAGCTGGTCTACCACCCGATATTCACTCTGTCTCATTACTCTCAGGAATTCTTGAGCTTCTTTGTCCGACACATCCCTGACTTCTACAGCTTCCTTGTCTTTTCCCTTACGGGCCCTTTCTTCATTTCCCTTGGATTGCTCTCTTCTAAGGTTTTCAGGAGTATACAACCTTCCACTCCTTGTGATACAACTACCTCCAGCAATGTTTGTTATATCCAGAGTGCCTTTAGGGACCTCCGCTTGCATTTGCACATTGAAGCTCCATGGAGTCATCCTAGTCTCCCCACTAGGGGTAGCAGCAGGTACTGGAATAACAACAGTCGAGGGTCTCGCCACAGCTAGGCTGGAATTCAGATTGTAGGGAATTTCAATCGGTCTCCTGAGGCCTCCATTGCCTGATTGCAAGGTAAATACACTTTCTTCTTTCTCCTGGATTCCCACTTGGACCAGGTGTCCGTCTAAGAGGTCTTGGAGAATTGGTTTAAAGCCTTCACATGCCCCGATGCAGCGAGGATTATCACAGGCGTCTTTCCTAGCACAACCTTCTTTGATGACACCAAAACGGCATAATTCAGCATGGATAAAATTCAAAGGCATCTGAATGCAATCAACTTTTCTAACCAAACACTGACCCCCCTGATGGTCAACGGCATTAATAGCAGATCCTCCATGCCCTGGCAACGAATTGGTGGCTACATTGGGTTGTTGAAATGATATGCTTTTCGTATCAAGTAATTCCTGCACCACATATTTGAATGCTTTACAATCCTCCACCACATGACCTACTGCCCCAGAATGAAAGGCGCAGGTGGCATTTGCGTTGTACCCTCTGGGATAGGGAGGCTGATATGGCTTCATTTGACGAGTATTGATTAATTTGTTGGTGATGAGATAATTAAACAAGTCAGTGTAGGACATGGGAATGGGATCAAAGACAACAGGCTTCCTTTCATTATAATTCTGGTACTGATAATTTGATTGAAAAGGCTGTGCTAGTGATGCCTGGGGAGGAACCGAAATAGCTTGCGGTGGATTGTTGTGCGACGGACCACTGGCTCCGATGACTGCATTAGTTTCACCTTCTTTCTTCTTATGAGACCCAAAAAATGGCTTTTTTGGGCCGGCGGGAGGTGTCGGGCCCTGAGCTATTCTTCCGCTCCGCATACCATTCTCTACTCTTTCCCCTGTGACCACCATCTCAGAGAAGTTTGAGGCTACGCTGCCAACCAACCTATCATAATACACCGCAGGAAGGGTTTCCATAAACATGTGGACCATTTCTTTGTCCAGCAGAGGGGGTTTTACTTGAGCCGCAAGGTTCCGCCATCTCTGAGCATACTCTTTGAACGACTCGTTATCCCTCTTAGACATGCATTGTAGCTGAGTTCTATCTGGAGCCAAATCATTGTTATACTGGTATTGACGCATGAAGGCATCCGCCATGTCTTTCCAGCAACGGATATTAGTTGGCTCTAACTGCATGTACCAGTCAAGGGGAGCTCCGGCTAAACTTTCTTGGAAGCAATGCATCATTAAGTTATCATCACGGGCGTAGGCAGTCATCTTTCGGTAGTACATTGTCACATGGCTGACTGGGCAAGTTGTCCCTCTGTATTTGTCAAAAGTTGGTGCTTTGAACTTGGGCGGCAGGACTAGATCAGGAACCAAGCACAACTCATGGGCATTCCTGGCTCGGGAACCTGCCCCTTCAACAGCTCTTAACCTTTCTTCCAGCATCTGATACTGACTTCTAGCTTCGGCAGGGTAATTCTGTGGGAAACCGCCGGCACCATAGTGAGGGTTATTCATCGATGCCGCGACCGGGGTCATGTGTCGGTGAGCAATATTCTGAGGGACTGGGCCCTGTACGTGTGGATGAACCATTATTGGTGAATTGAAACCCGCCGGAGTTCCTGGAGCAATAACAGGGATTGGGATCTGAATCTGGGCTTGATGCGTCCCTGTTCCAACTTCATTCACAACTGTATTAGGCTGAGCGTGCCCCGTGGTTCCCGAAGGATCTCTTCCAGGGTTTGCATTAGCAGTAGGAGGCGTATAGCCCAGTGGGAGACCATAGGGAGGCCATTGCACAGCTTGAAGGGTTTGAGAGATCCCAGACCCAAGAAGGGGGGGAGGATTGTTCATCCCAGCAGCAGCAGCTTCAGTTGTGCCAACATCTCTTAAGGCACTTAGCACTCTTATGACCTCCGCCATTTGAGCCTTTAGGACTTCCATCTCAGCTTGAATGACTTGATTCCCCTGATTCTGATCATGCTGACCCTGACCATTAGGATCCAGGCCTCCTGGAATTCCGTCATCCTGATGTGGCTGCGGATCGTTCTGATCAGGGTTGGCTTGATTGTTTTCCATGTTTCTCGCTTGCAGGCGCGTCCAATAGCGATGATTAACCAGCTTGCCTGATTTTCTGTTGACGGAACACGCTTATGAACACAAGAACGAATAAATGAATGCAATGCGAATGAATGCGTGTTTAGTTTATCTTGCCGAGAATCGCAGCGCATTATGTCTTGTCATAGATACGCAGGTAAATCTTTGATTATTTTTGTTATATCACTTTCTTTGGATCATACTGAAATTGGAATCTGGAAGCGAAACGGGTGTATTTAAACAAAATACTTCAAAATCTGAATCCGAAAGTATGACATTCTGATACAATGATTGAAAAAGGAAAGGTACAATAAAACAAAATGGAAAATTACAATAAAGAAGCTCAAATACAAAGAGCTTTGACATTTCCACTCTTTTTCCTTTTGTTGTTGGTAGAGGTACTTCCGGCTTTTCCTTTGGCTTCCTCAACTAGGGCTCTGCAGTACTCCACAAATTTGTACACCTCAAGCGGTGTGTTGAGGGGATACATCTCAGTTTCGGCTTTTCTTAATTTCCTGGGCATATCCGCAAGAGCCTGGTTGACCAATTCTGATAGCTTGGAGAACCTATCCTTCCAGTGTTGAACTTCGTCCCTCAGCTCAATGATGACTGCCTGCTCTTCAATCCTACCGAGCAGCTCAACATAGCGATGTTCCCAATACTGACTTTCATCCCTCACTTGCCGGTACGCATCGCTGATGTGACAAAGGCACTCCTTCAACTCATCAGAATCCTCTTGCTCTGCTTTTAGGGCCCGCTGATATTCTCTGAGGATGTTCTCAAATGAGTCTCTCTCTTGCACAACACTATCTAACTTACTCTCCCATTCAGCTTGTAACATGCGGGATTCTCTTTTTGACTTGGCAAGCAAGCTTTTCGCAGCTCTCCCTTCCATTTTCGCTTCATCCCACAATTCTTTCCACTGATTGGCTTCTTCCAGGGCCTTCTTCTCTTTCAAGCTTCGCCTCTTGATTTCCTCCTTGGCTCCTTGCAGATACCTTTGAACTTCTAACTTGCTTTCCTCTTCCCCTTTTAGTTTCTGACTGAACTTCTCAATGGTAGCAGACTTCAGGGCATTTTCTTCTTTCAGCCTTTTGTTCTTCAGAGCCATCTCCTCTACCTCAGCTTGCAAAGATTTCTTCTCTTCCTCTGCCTTCATCAGAGCCAACTTAACCTCGCCTAATTCTTCGGCAACAGGGACACTGGCGTCTACTACTTCCCTCTCGACTTGCAACTCTCTTTGGTAGGGCAGTTGAACATTCTGGATTCTTTTTCCGAGCCACTGAGCGAAGGTGATACCACTAGTCCTCTGAGCAAGCTCTACTTTTCCCATGCGAACCACCGTACTCCAGGCTTGCAAGACCTTTCTAAGCAAACTGTCATCTTTTGGTCCTCCTTCAAAGATGTAAAGCGGGAATATCATCTCTTCAGTAGGCGAATTCCTCATCGGATACCCCAATTGCCTCAGAGTCAGGGACGGGTTGTAGTTGATGCATCCCTTAGTGCCCATCAGCGGGACATTTTGAAAACTACCACAGCGGAAGACCACCTTGGGCCTATCTTCCCAGCAAGATGAGAGATACCAGCGGATCGAGTGCTCATCTAGACCCCCTAGAAACTGGATCCATTCTTGAATACTCATAGCTTTCACCTCACAAGTTACAGCGTAGCCAATCAACTTTTCCACTCGTGTTGGGTTGGTGAAGGCATGAATGAGAAGCCATGCATACAACAGGTGAGAAGAGCAAGATATCTTCTTCCTTCTCAAGTCACAATGATGAGTGAAAGCAGAATAAGTGTCAGCAAGGATGGCGGGAATTGGATTAATGGGGCTCCTCTTATTCTGAAAAGCTAGGAAAATACCAATAGCAGTCACATCCACATACCTCTCAATCTGCGGAAAGAGAACAACCCCAAAAATTGCTAAGGCCAAAACTCGCTTGAAGACAACCCAATTTTTGCTTCTAGCATAGGCTCCCATTAAACCTTCAAGGTAGCTCTGCGGGAAACCTATCACATTGTTTCTCTTCTGCTTTTGGAGCTTCAGATCCTCTACACTCACTTGCAATAATGCAGCGAACCCCTCATCTGTGTAGTACTGTTCTTGATACCGGTAGGGGACAGCTTTTGTCTGAGCGAAACCCAAAATCTGCTGATATTCCTCCAATGTGGGTGCCATTTGAAATTTTTTGAAAAGAAAGCACCTGATTTCTGGGTCATAGAATCTACTCAAAGCCACAATAGCCTCAGTCTGTACCTCTAGCAACAACAACTTCCGGAGATTCCCATAAGCATTGTCAAACGATCCCCTTTCGATAGGTCCCATCAGGTCAACACATTTTTTCAGGCTAGTCACATCTACCTTGTTTACAGCGGGGTACCTTGGAGTATACACCGTTTCCCTTCTAGATTCCATGTCGTATCTATGACAAAAATTCCTCGTTACTTGGGGTTCTCGGCAAGCAAACCATGATGAAATGCAAAGATGCATGCGAAAACTAATGAAAATGTATGTTTTATGCAAAGGATGATGTGTAAATGATGATGACGTTCTATGTAACTCAGAGACCAACCTTTACTGGCAGTGGTTCAAGTTTTTTTTTTTTTTTTTTTTTGAAAATGCGGGTCGTACGTGTAGCGACCGAAGAATCCGGAGGAGGGATCCTTCGTTGCTTTTGAACAATGGAGCCGCCATCAATATTTATTTTTAGGAAAACATTGAAAAAAACCTGTGTTTTTGGGTTCGGGGGTCGATTAAGTGCGGGGAAGGTGCTAGCACCCCGCAACATCCTAAAAAGGTTACATTTTAATTAAATGTGTAGAAAAAAACTAGTTTAAAGAAAACATTTTAATTTACCCTTTTTTGTTATTTGCAAAAAAACGGAAAAGAAGACTTAATAAAAAATTTAGTTTTTTGCGCTCGACGGGAGTGGGCCCCCGCTCCTACGTATCTCCGGGTGCGATGGAGAAATCAAAGCTACGTAGTTCTTGGGTAGAAAATATTTGTGTGTTGGTATTTTTTTATTTTTTGAAAAGTTTGGGAAAACTAGAGACCGTTCATGGTGACCAAACAGATAAATCCAGAGTGGTCGTCATTAATGGCTTATTCGGAAAAGAAGGTATTTATAGCGTTCAAACAAGCCAGGCCCAGAGTGACCGCTATAGACAACCTATTTTTTTGCGCGAATTCGATTTTTCGAAAGAAAGAAAAAAAGAACGGTTCGGAAGCATCACGTTCTGAATAAAAGCGGAGTAAGTGATAAAAGGTGGGTGCAAATAATAAAGGAGTTGTATTAAAAAGGGAGGTGTGAATAGCCTTTTGACGCTAGAAAAAAAACTGTCACCGGGGGTGCAAATAGCGTTTTGACGCTAAAAGAAAATGGTTGCCGGGGGTGCAAATAGCGTTTTGACGCTAAAAAAAACGATTGACGGGTTTATTACCTTTTTTACTATTCTACCCTAAAGCACGTGGTTCTTGAAACGCTTTTCCTTAAAAAAAACCTAGACTAAACAAGTGGTATTTTGAAAGCGGATTATGGAGAAAAATTCTTTTGTTGTTTTTTTTTGTTGTCATAGTTATTATTTAATAAAAGGGGGCCTTTTTACTTTTTTTGAAAAAAAGATTTTTGTTATTATATTATTTTTTTTAGAAAAGAGTAGTGACACTAGTAACCATTTATTTTTAAAAAAAAAAAAATTTTTAGTATTTGAAAAAAGGCTTTATTTAAAATCCGAAAATAAAAAAGGAACACATTTTTTTTATCACTTTTTTTAATCCGAAAAATAGTAATTGTTAAAAAAAAACAACACATCTTTTTTTTTATCACTTTTTAATCCGAAAATTAGTAATTATTTATTAAAAAAAAAACAACATTTTTTTTTACACCTTTTTTACTCCGAAAATTAGTAACCATTTTTTTTAAAAAAACAACATATTTTTTTATCACTTTTTTTTAATCCGAAAATTAGAATAATTTACTTAAAAAAGCACAACATTTTTTTTACTTTCTTTTTTAGTCCGAAAATATTAGTACCTACATAAAAAGGAACACATTTTTTTTACACTTTTTTTTTAATCCGAAAATTAGTAATATAAAAACATCAATAATAACAACATATATATATCTATAAAAACAGCAACTAAACTAAAAAAAAAAGCAATAATATGTTCAAGGAAGAAAAAAAAACAACCAATATTTATAAAAACAGTGACTAATATTTATAAAAAAGTCAATAACTAATATTTATAAAGAAAAAACAGCAACTAATATTTTTTGAAAACGTGAACAACAATAATTAAAATAAAAATGGCAATGATAATATGAACAAAATTACAATAACTAAAAAAAATTACAAAAAAGCAACAATATTATGAATTATTACATTTTGTACCTTGAACCAATCCAAGCTTTCTTCTTCGGATCTCTCAATACAACAAAATTTTAAACTAAAAAAAATCTAAGAAGGAAGAAAAGAAGGGGAAGAAAATTTTTCTAAAAGAAACTCTAAAAAAATTTCTTTCTCTCTTTGAAACCCTAGTTTTTTTAGAAGATTTTTTCCCTTTTTTTCTAAGAGTAAAATCGTAGCTCCTTCTAAGGTAAGGACCCCTATTTATACAAAAAAAACTTGCTTCCTTCGTTTTCCTTCTTCATCCACTCTTGGATAGTGATGATGACTTTTTGATATGATGGAGGTTTGGGGGGAGTTGTTGGAGGGGAAAATAAAAGATGAAAACATGTGAGATGTGGGGGAGGTGATGGTCGAAGGTATGGGCATGGAGAAGGGAGTGCCATGTGTGAAGTGTGTGATAGGGAGAGGAATGGATGAGTGTGTGAAGAGAAAAGAAAATGAGTGTGTGAGAGGAGGGGAAGAAGTCGTAGGTGAGGGAGAGAAAGAGAGGATGAAGTGAAGGTTGAGTGTGAGAGAGGAAAGAGAGAAGGGATGGTTGAGTGTGAGTGGGAGAAAGAGTGAGGAAGTGAACATGGGAGAGGGGAGAGAGAGTGAGTGAGCCGTGGAGTGGGGAGAGGAGAGGGAGGTTGAGTGTGTTGGGAAGGGAAAAATGGGGAAGTGGGAAGTGTGGGGAAGTGGATTTGAGAGTTCCAAGAAAGGGAGAGAGAGGGGTAGGTCGAATAGGGTTTGGGGAAAAGGGGAATGAACTTGGCTTGTTTTTAGGGTTAGGGGGGAATTGTTAAAAAAAGGAAAAAAAAATTTATATATTTTTTTTTTAAAAAAAAAGGTGGCCGAATTTTGAGGGTTTTGGGGGGAAAAAATTAGGGTTTTGGTGGGAATTGGGTTGAGTTATGGGTTGGATATGGGTCATGGGTTGGGTGGAGGAGTGTGAGGGTGAATTGGGCTAGGGTTTAGGAATTGGGTTGGGTTTTAGATGGCCCAATCCAATTGCACCTCCATTCTTTTTTTTTTACAAACCCCCCTTATTTCCTCCTTGGCTTATTTTTTGTTTCTTTACTTCTAAATAATATTTTTTTTGTGTTAAAAAAAACTTGTGACAAATAAAATAATGACATAGAAAAAATAAAATAAAATAATTATTTTTATCAAAAGTAAATAAAATTTTCTCATTTTGGTTAGGACAAAATTAGGGTATTACAGCTGCCGCTCTTTATTTATATTTTGCTAGGAAATCGGAGGGATTCCGAATTTCTCGAGAAAAATAGAAATAAAGATAGAAAGACGCTAATTTTGGCCAGACTGAGGTATTTTGTTTTTTTTTTTTTTTGAAAAATTTATGAAAACTGGGCTGATTTAGACAGAAAGTAAATAGGGAGCACCGGGGCTCTGGGGGATCGCTGGGGATCTGAATGAGCACTGGGGCTCTGAAGGGACCGCTGGGGATCTGAAGGTCTAGCTCAAAAATCAATGCTTGGCGCATCGACCTGAATTCGACTGAGGGACCGTCGGGGTCTGAGGGGCATGCCTAAGCCTGAAGGACCAATGGGTCTGAAGGAGCGCTTCTAGCTATGGTACTAGAGATACGGTCTGGGGGTGGCCTTTTTCGAGCGGCCATTAGGGTTAATCAGGTCCGGAACTGATATAACCACGAAGGACGTGCACTGTGTTTTTAGGCGGACACAGCTAGTCTGAAGGGCCTGGGGCCGGATGATCCGTCGGTTGCTCGATAACGCGACGTGCGATCTGGATTGAAGGACCATTGTTGGTCTGAAGGAGCGTCTGGGCTCAGAAGGACCGCTGGGGGTCTGAAGAATTGGTGCTAACGACACAAAATAAATTTACCTTAACAGACACTTGCAATGAATGATGCATGCGTGCATGTAGTTAAGTAATTGATGACATGATGGATGAAATGTGGAATGATTTTGATTTTGGCTTTTGCTCTTGGCTTTTTTCTTTTTTTTTCTTTGCTCTTTTGCTATTTTTTTTTTGCTCTTTAGCTCTTTTTTGCTCTTTAGCTCTTTTTTTGCTCTTTAGCTCTTTATTGACTTCGCTGGTACCGTCAACTCGCATGACTCTCGTCGCGGGGTACGAGGGTTGCCTCAAACAGCGGTGCCGAAGTGCGGGTTATTGAGATTTGCCGAAGCGATTATGCATCCGTCCTTTTTGCAAATTTGTGAGGGATCATCTCTTTTTTTTTTTTTTTTTTTTTTAGAAATTTCGCAATGAATATAGTGCTTGTGATCATGCACATGTTTCACAATTCAGTATTGTTTACCACGAACGTTATTTTTTGCGATAATAGGGAAATGAGAGAATAAAGGAAGTGTTTAATATTCAAATGAAAACAAATGCGCAGAAAATCGCACTGTCTGAAAATTACAATGGGAGTTTAAACTACAAAAAAGAAAGAGAAGAAAAAGATACAAGGAAAGCAGATCTTTTGATTGTTTGTGTCTTTGAAGTAATAACGCCAATCGCCCATTAACACGACTTTGAGCCTTCATCGTCCAACTTTTGGAGTTGTTGATTGCCTTTGTAGTTTAAAGTCCAACTTCTGACCCTAATTTTTGCCTGGACTGCTCTTTAGAGTTTTCAGTCCACCGGGTCGCTCTAATTTTTGCCTAGGCCGCCCTTTCGGGTTTTCGACCTAGCGAGCTTATTTTTGCTTTGCTCATATTTCTCTTTTTTCCATATATTTCTTTAGGCATAGTACTTCTTGACTGCGTCCGAGTTCACTGGGAGTGGGAGGTCTTCACCGTCCATTTTTGTGAGAATCAATGCTCCTCCAGAGAATGCCTTCTTTACCACATAAGGTCCTTCATAGTTAGGGGTCCATTTTCCACGGGAATCCTTTTGGATAGGCAACATCTTCTTGAGCACGAGGTCTCCTTCTTGAAACTGGCGGGGGCGCACTTTTTTATCATAAGCCCTTTTCATTCTTTGTTGGTACAACTGCTCGTGACACAAAGCAACTACCCTTTTTTCTTCTATGAGGTTCAACTGATCCAGACGAGCTTGAACCCATTCTGCTTCCTCCAGTTTTGTCTCCATTAGCACTCGCAGGGAGGGTATTTCCACCTCGATGGGAAGAACTGCTTCCATCCCATATACTAGTGAGAATGGTGTTGCCCCTGTTGACGTGCGGATAGAGGTCCGATACCCGTGCAAAGCGAAGGGCAACATTTCATGCCAGTCCTTGAAGGTTACTACCATCTTTTGCACGATCTTCTTTATGTTCTTATTTGCTGCCTCAACTGCCCCATTCATCTTTGGACGGTATGGGGAGGAATTATGATGCTGGATTTTGAAGTCGTCACACAACTCTTTCATCATCTTATTGTTCAGGTTGGTCCCATTGTCCGTGATGATCTTATTTGGAAGACCGTAGCGGCAAATTAAATCTCTCTTTATGAACCTGACAACCACTGATTTTGTTACACTGGCGTAAGAAGCGGCCTCGACCCATTTGGTGAAATAATCAATAGCGACAAGAATGAAACGATGTCCGTTTGATGCCTTGGGTTCGATGGGACCGATGACATCCATTCCCCACATTGAGAATGGCCATGGTGCTGTTAGGACATTCAGAGAGGCAGGTGATACATGGATATTGTCGGCATAGATTTGACATTTGTGGCATTTTCTGACGTAGTTGAAGCAGTCAGTCTCCATTGACAACCAGTAGTAGCTAGCCCTTAGGATTTTTCTTGCCATGGTGTGCCCATTAGAATGGGTGCCGAACGAGCCTTCATGGACATCTTTCATAATTCTTTCTGCTTCTTCTTCTGCTACACATCTGAGGAGGACCATATCGTGATTTCTCTTGTAAAGCACTTCCCCATTTAGGAAGAAACCCATTGACAGCCTCCTAAGTGTCCTCTTATCATTCTCGGTGGCACCAGGAGGATATTCTCTGTTTGTGATATAGTGCTTGATATCGTAATACCATGGTTTACTGTCAGGCTCTTCTTCGATTGCCACACAATGATGTGCCGGTAGGTCTCGATGTTAGATTCGGATGAATGTCAGACTTCTGTCGCTATTGATGTTGAACATTGATGACAAAGTCGCCAAAGCATCGGCCAACTGATTTTCTTCGCGAGGGAGATGATGGAAAGTGATCTCTTCAAATTGTTCAACCATCTTTTGGATGTGATCATGATAAGGAATTAATTTGGAATCCCTGGTTTCCCAGTCACCTTTTGTCTGGTGGATGACTAAAGCTGAGTCCCCATATACATCGAGTCTTTTGACTTTCCATTCAAGGGCTGCTTTGATGCCTAGGACGCACGCTTCATATTCTGCAATGTTGTTGGTGCAGTAGAAACTCAATCTAGCGGTAAACGGTATGAAGCGGTTATCAGGAGAGATCAGTACAGCTCCGACCCCGTGCCCGTATAAATTAGAAGCGCCGTCGAATAACATTCTCCACCTTTCGTTGTCCGGAGGATTCCCTTCTACGAATAGAGCCATTATATCTTCGTCTGGGAAATCGCACTGCATTGATTGGTAATCTTCGATGGGCTGGTGTGCCAAGTACTCAGCCAACGCACTACCCTTGATTGCTTTTTGGGTGACATATAAAAGGTCGTATTCAGATAGTAGCATTTGCCAGCGAGCGATCCTCCCTGTGAGTGCGGGTTGTTCAAAAATATACTTGACTGGGTCCATTTTAGATACCAACCAAGTCGTGTGGCTCAGCATATACTGCCTCAAACGACGTGCAGCCCAGGCCAGAGCACAACACGTTCTTTCCAACAATGAGTATCTTGTCTCGCACTCGGTGAATTTCTTGCTTAGATAGTAGATGGCATGTTCCTTCTTTCCGGATTCATCATGTTGTCCCAGTACACAACCCATTGACTTGTCTAGCACTGTTAGATACAGGATGAGAGGTCTGCCCTGCACAGGCGGCATCAGAATCGGTGGATTTTGGAGGTACCTCTTGATTTTTTCAAAGGCTTCTTGGCAATTATCATTCCACTTTGTTTCTTGGTTTTTGCACAAAAGCTTGAAGATAGGCTCGCATGTAGATGTTAGCTGCGATATGAACCTAGAGATGTAGTTCAATCTTCCCAGGAAACCACGAACTTCTTTTTCAGTACTCGGTGCCGGCATTTCTAGTATTGCTCGTACTTTGGCTGGATCTACTTCTATTCCCCTCTGACTGACTATGAAACCCAACAGCTTTCCCGATCTTACACCGAAAGTGCATTTGGCAGGGTTTAATCTGAGTTTGAACTTTCTGAGACGTTCGAAGAGTTTTTGCAGATTGACGATATGCTCTTCTTCAGTCTTGGATTTTGCAATCATGTCATCCACGTAAACCTCTATTTCCTTATGCATCATATCATGGAACAATGCGACCATTGCCCTTTGGTATGTTGCACCAGCATTCTTCAGTCCGAATGGCATTACTTTGTAACAGAAGGTTCCCCAGAGAGTGATGAAGGTGGTTTTCTCCATGTCTTCAGGGGCCATCTTAATTTGGTTGTATCCGGAATATCCATCCATGAAGGAGAACAGAGAGTGTTGTGCTGTGCTATCTACCAGGACATCAATGTGAGGCAAAGGGAAGTCATCTTTGGGACTGGCTCTGTTCAAATCTCGATAATCGACGCACATCCGGACCTTACCGTCTTTCTTTGGGACCAGTACAATATTGGCTACCCATTGAGGGTATTTTGCTACTGCTAAAAACCCAGCATCGAACTGCTTCTTAACCTCATCTCGGATTTTCAATGACATCTCTGGTTTCATCCTTCTTAACTTTTGTTTTACCGGCGGGCATTCTGGTTTTACCGGTAACTTATGCTCGACTATGTTGGGGTCCAGTCCAGGCATGTCTTGGTATGTCCATGCGAAGACGTCAACATAGTCAAACAACAACTTAACCAACTTCTCTCGCTCACTGTCTTTCAATGTGGTGCCAATGTTAACTTCTTTTTTGTCTTCCTCCGTGCCTAAGTTGATCATTTCAGTTGATTCCTCGTGGGGTTCGATTATTTTTTCCTCTTGTTCCATCATTCTCATTAACTCTGGAGGGGTTTCCCAATTATCCTCAACATCTTCCTCAGTTTGATTGATAGGGTGATCAAAGTTACAATATGGATTATTGGCGTTGTTATTTTCAAAGACATTTTTTTCGGATCTGCATTAGCGTAAATTAACGGAATAAAAACGAAAGAAAGAAAATAAGAAGCGAATGTAACAAGAAAGAAAAACGAGAGTTTATTGGGAACTGAAATAACGTTGCATTGATATTAATACTGAAAGGAAAACATGCGTGCCCGAATGAAATATCCTAAGGCCTTGGGCAGAGCCAGAGGATTACATTATAGAAACATTACTTTGAACTAAAAACCACAGGAAAATCAATGATCTCCCAATTCTTGAGCCTTTTGTTTGCAGGACAAGGGCGTACAAGACTGACGACGCCTTCTTCGGTGTTTAGATCGTCCTCAACTGCAGCAATCTGATTGGGATTCAGCATTCCCGCACTCCGAAAACTTTTCTTGATGTTGCAGATGGTGATATTCTTTGTATTTGGCACCCTGCCCTCGAGTCTGGCTATCCTCCGTTCTTTCTTTTCTTCCGCAATCCTTCTTTTGTCAGCACGACTGGGCCGATATCCTATCCCATGCCTATCTTTGTTTTCTTCTGGCTGTATTGGTATCAGGATCCCCTGTCCAGTCTTTCCCAAACCCTCTCCGGCTTGGTAACCTTTTCCTATCATGAACTTGGCAACCATCATGGCAGTCTTGGATAGCATGGGCTTTGACATAGCAGATGTATGGGCAATCTCTAATGCTTGGAAGGCAGTCTCTAGGGACTCTTCAGCAGCTTCGATGTGACGAGTGGAAGATGACTTATTTATCCGTAATTCCTCTTCACCGAAGATAACCACCAGTTTGTTGTTGACTATGAACTTGAGCTTCTGGTGTAAAGAAGAGGGAACTGCCCCTGCAGTGTGGATCCAAGGCCTTCCCAAGAGACAACTGTAGGATGGGGCAATGTCCATTATCTGGAAGGTCACCACGAAGTGCTCCGGACCCACTTGCACCGGTAAATCCATTTCCCCAATGACTTCCCTTTTTGATCCGTCGAAGGCTCTAACCAATATGGAGCTAGGTCTCATATAGGAACAATCTACATCCAGCTTTTCCATGGTTGACCGAGGCAATACGTTCAAAGACGAACCATTGTCAATAAGCACTCGAGCAAGAGAGTAATCTCCACACTTCACCGATATGTGTAGGGCCTTGTTGTGCCCCCTTCCTTCAGTTGGAATCTCATCATCAGTAAAGGTGAGGTAATTACTTGCAACAAGGTTTCCGACGATCCCATCAAATTGGCCGACGGAGATGTCATGAGCGACATGGGCCTCATTCAATACTTTTGTTAATGCTGCACGATGGGCATCGGAACTGAGCAATAATGACAACAGAGATATCTTTGCGGGAGTTTGGTTCAGTTGATCAACCACCTTATACTCGCTTTGTCTCATAAGCTTCAGAAATTCACTGGCTTCTTGCTCGGATAACGTCTTTTTTCCTGCATTCTTATCGATAGGTTCCTGCTCTGTGCTTTTGCCCTTACGGGCTCTTTCCTCCCCTTCTTTTGTTCGGTCCTCACTAGGCCCTCCAGGGGCACAGAAGCGCCCACTTCGAGTCATACCACCGGTCCCTGAGATGTTAATGACATCTGGGTTGGTCTGAACCTTCATATCGTAACTCCATGGGACTGCATTGGTGCTTTTAAAGGGAAACGGAACTGGCACTTGAATGGTGATTGGTCTAGGCACAGTGGGAGCTGGCTGTGTGTTCTTCTTGTAATGGATTTCCAGTGGTTTCCTGATATTCTTGCTTTGGTCAATGCTTGACTGGAGCGTTGACACGTCTTCCTCTTTCTTTTGAAGACCTATTTGTATTATGTGTCGGTCTAATAAGTCTTGGAGGACTGGCTTGAATGCTTCACACGATCCGACACAAAGAGGATCAACACACGAATCCTTTCCAGCACATCCCATCATAATGATTCCGAAGTGACACAAATTAGCATGGATGAGGTCCAGAGGTGTGACAATGTCTTCCACTTTTCTGACCAATAATTGCCCCTCAACTTCCTCGATGGCATTGACAGAGGTTTTCCCGTGCCCCGGCAGAGGGTTAGTGGCAACGTTCGGACCATCTTCTGCGAAAGTTAACCATTTAGATTCAATTAAATCTTGTACTACATATTTCAATGCCTTGCAATTTTCTGTCGAATGGCCAACTGCCCCAGCGTGGAATCCACAGCTAGCCTCTGGGTCATAGCTCCTAGGGAAAGGAGGTTGAAGGGGTCTCATT
Source organism: Astragalus membranaceus (assembly GCA_039519185.1). Classification (NCBI taxonomy): domain Eukaryota; kingdom Viridiplantae; phylum Streptophyta; class Magnoliopsida; order Fabales; family Fabaceae; genus Astragalus; species Astragalus membranaceus. The sequence goes on along the minus strand of CM076846.1, from coordinate 159,924,289 downwards.
GGACGGGGAGTGATCAAGTTGTGACTGATGAGGTGATTGAATAGGTCCGTGTATGACATGGGTATTGGGTCGAAATTGGCGGGCTTTCTTTCTTGGTAGTTTGGTGGTCTATAGCCTGGGTTGACTTGGTGAGGTGGGGCTTGTGGTGTTTGAGTAGGTATTTGTAAAGTCTGTCGGGGGTTGTTGTAGGGAGGCTTTCCGGATCCAGAGATGGCATTAGCTTCGCCCTCCTTCTTTTTAGGAAAACCTGAGAAGGGTCTTTTCTGATTGCTGGCTCCAGCGGAGCTATATGCAATCTTCCCGCTTCTCCATCCATTCTCTAATCTTTCTCCGATGACGATCATATCTGAAAAGTTTGAAGACACGCTCCCAATCAACCTGTCGTAGAAAGGTGTTTGAAGAGTATCCATGAACATTGATACCATCTCTTTTTCTAACAACGGTGGTACCACCTGTGCAGCCAAACCTCTCCAGCGTTGGGCATATTCTTTGAAGGACTCATTGTCTCTCTTCGTCATGCTCTGCAATTGTGTCCTATCGGGAGCCATGTCAATGTTATATTTGTATTGCCTCAAAAATGCATCGGCTAAGTCTTTCCAGCATCTGATATGTGCACGTTCTAATTGCATGTACCAGCTCGAAGCTGCCCCAGACAGACTATCTTGGAAGTAGTGGATGAGCAATTTGTCGTCGTGAGCAAACGCCGCCATTCTCCTGCAGTACATGGTTAAGTGGCTTACAGGGCAAGTCGACCCTCTGTACTTGTCGAAGTCTGGCACTAGGGGTGTTCAGTGGTTCGGGCAAATCCAAACCAACCCACGATCCAATCCAAACCGATATGTTTGGTTCGGATATTTTTCGTGTTCGGGTCAAAATCGAACAAATCCAAACCAACCCGTAATTTTTTGGATCGGGCAACGGATTTTAAAAATCAAATCCGCGAACCCGAACCAACCCATATTACGTCATAACAATTTTGTAATTTTAGATGCACACGATTTTATTTGCTTAGAATTTTTACCTTAATAATTTATGATTAAGTTGTAAAATTTTAATACTATGAATGGGAAGATTATTAGTGGATTTGAGTTTGATTTCGTGTGATTTTCAATTTTTTTAGCTATTTAAAGTGTTGGAATATCATAAAAAAGTGTTGTTTTTTATATTTTAGAAAATTAATATTTTAGTGAATGACCCGTGAGCCCAATCCAAACCAACCCGTCCAATATCGGTTCGGTTTGGTTCGGATTTTGGAGGAAAAAATGTAAAATCCGAACCAACCCAAACCGAATAATTATCATTGGTTCGGGCAACGGATTTGGTCAAATCCGATCCAAACCGACCCACGAACACCCCTATCTGGCACCTTAAATTTTGGAGGGATGACCACGTTAGGGACGAGGCACAAGTCATAAGCATCTCTCGCACCAACATTGGATCCCTCAACTGCTCTCAACCTTTCCTCGAGCATTTGTAGTTTGTCTTGGGCTTGAGGGTTCTCCATAGAGTGATTGTGAGGGAGCCCACTCATACCATAGTAAGGATGGATCATCGGAACTATGGCTGGGTTCACATTTGGGGTATGTGAATGAGTGGGATTCCTGAGGTTGGAACCCTGAGCCTGGGCGTCAGCTATCGGCGGTGGAGGGAAGCCAAGTGGGAGTCTTTGTGGTACAACGACGGGGGTCGGGTTTTGAACTTGTGGTGCCCCCGGATTACCATCGTGACCCGTTGGTGTAAGCTGTTGTTGGCCCGCGATTCCTGAGGGACCGGCTTCTGGACTAGCATTGACTGTCGGAGGTGTGTAACCTTGTGGAAGTCCGTAAGGAGGCCATATGTAACCCTGGTCATTAGTCCCAGTGGGGGGCACTGTATGCGGGATCCCGAGTCCATTGGGAGGAGGAGGATTGGTAACTTGATTTTCCGTATTCCCAGCGGAGACATCTTCACTTGTGTCTTTGTCCCTCAGAGTTTGTAAGACCTTTAAGATTTCAGCCATCTGTTCTTTCATCCCATCTATCTCTGCCCTAAGCTCTTGATTGCCTAGGTCTTGGGGTGGATTTCCTTGATCCGGGATATCTTGAGGCGGATTGCCCTGATTTTCTTCCATGTTTCTGGCCTGAGAACGAGTCCAATAGCGATGTTGACGCACCAGCTTGTCTTTTACTCTCTGTTGGTGGGACACATGTTATGAGTGTATGTATGAGTATATGAATGGATGAAAATGCGAATGATGCATGTGTGCATGAGTCTTATTGTTTTAGGTCGGGAATTGTAAGCGCATCCTGATTTGTCATAAGTTCACAGATTAAAGTTCCACAATATTTTCAAGATAAAGGATCAGCATGTGAGACAAACAAACTTCATTGATGGAGGAAAGTACAACATTTTGGAAATAAAACTTCGAAAAGAAAAGTACAATGTTCTTTAAATTTCACTCAAATACATATGGCTTTCATTTTTCCACTCCTCCCTCTTTTTCTACTAGTAGCGCTGCCAGCCTTCTCCCGGAGTTCGGCAATCAGAACCTCGCAAAACTCCATGAATTCGGAAACTTGGACCGGGGTGTTGAACGGGTGCATTGCCGCGTTAGCCTCCTTTAGACGTTTGGGGATTCCTACGATAGCTTGATCGGCCAGCCATGCCAACTTTGAGAATCTGTCTTTCCAGTATAAGCTTTCGTTCTTCAACTCTATGAAGACTTCATGGTTTTCTATCTTGCTGACCAACTCCACAAAGCGGTTCTCCCAATAGATGCTTTCTGTCTTCAGCTGGTGGTAGACCTCCTCTTGATATCTGATATGGTCGTTCAGCTCATCAGATTTTTCATGCTCCCTTCTTAAGGCTTGCTGGTATTCTCGGAGTATCTCTTCAATGGTATCTTTATCCTGCTTGATACTTTTCACTTGCTCTTCAAACTCGGCTGCCATCATCCGGGACTCTCTCTTTGATACCATTAGCAGGCTCTGTGCGGTCTTTTCAGCCATCATTGATTCTTCCCATAACTTTTTCCACTTGTATGTATCATCGATGGCTTGGTTCATTTTCAGGTTGCAACGTTTTATTTCCTCTTTCGCTCCTCTTAGGTACCTTTGAACCTCTAGTTTGTCCTTTTGTTCAATCTTGAGCTGCTTGCGGCTGTCTTCCATGGCCACTGACTTACTTATGTTCTCCTCCTTCAACTTCTGGTTTTTTAGGAGCACTTTCTCTAACTCTGCCGGTAAGCCCTTCTTTTCTTCCTCGGCCTTTGACAATGCCATTTTAAGCTTATCTAAATCTTCGACAGTGGGAAGGGTAGGTTCAGGTATTTCTTCCTCAACCCATAGTGCACTTTGGTAAGGCAATTGGGTGTCTTGGATCCTCTTTTGGAGCCATTGGCGAAAGGTGGTTTCCTTATCGCCACTCTTCTTAGTAAGCTCTTGTCCCTTGCGGACGACCATATCCCACGCTTGAGAAATCTTCCGGAGCATGTCAACCTCTTTTGGGCTTCCTTCATGGAGGTAAAAAGGGATTAACATGTCTTTGGTGGGCGGATTTCGCATGGGGTACCCCAGCTGTCTTAGAGTTAGAGAAGGATTGTAATTTATGCATCCTCTTGTCCCCATGAGCGGGACGTTTTGAAAGCTTCCGCATTGAAAAACTACTGTGGGCCTCTCTTTCCACCATGATGGGTGCCAACGAACCTTATATTCATGAAGGCCCCCCAGCACTTGCAACCATTCACCAGTGTTCATTGCCTTCACATCACACCCTCTGGCGTCTTCAATTGGGCCTTCTACCCTGACTTTGTTAACGAAAGCATGGGTGAGAAGCCAAACATACAAGGCGTGCAGGCAGCAAGATATCCTTTTTCCCCTTAGCTCACTATAATGAGTGAAAGTACAGTAAGTGTCTGCAAGCATGGCAGGAATCGGATCTTTGAAGGATAAGAAGACGCCAATAGCTGTTGTGTCCACATATCTTTCAAGGCGTGGAAATAGGACAATGCCAAAGATAGTCAAAGCTAACACCTGCTTAAAAGGACCCCAATTTCTAGCGTCGGCGAAGAATTTCATTTGGCCTTCCAGATACTCTTGTGGGAATCCTGCAATGCCATTTCGATTTTTCTTCCGGAGCTTCAAGTTCTCTTTGCTGGTTTGTAACATTGAGGCGAGCTTCTCATCTGTGTAGTATTGTCCCTGATACTGGTAGGGTCCCTTGTCTTGTTGAGGAAAGCCGAAGATCTGTGTATATTCTTCCAGGGTAGGTGCCATCTGGAAATTTTTGAAGGTGACGCATCTTAATGAAGAGTCGTAGAACTGGCTCAAAGCGGCAATGGCATCCGTTTGCACGTCCAATTGTAGTAACATAATAATCTTCCCATACACCCTATCAAAAGACCTGCGCTCGATGGGCGGCAATCGACCAGCACATTCCCTTAGACTTGTCAGATTAGGCTGCTTCACTATAGGGTAGTTCAGAGTTTGGATTGCTTCACAGTTTGATCCCATATTGCCTTGCTTATGACAAAACTTTCAAACCTCTTACAATTCCCGGCAAACCTAAATGAGATGAATAGCATGCAATGTGAGGATTTTTTTGTATTTTTTGTGGAATAATGATGATGTATGATGAATTAAAGAAAGACGTTACATGCGTTAATAAAAGCATATTTTGGTGATTCAAATTTTGAGGAACATTAACCATGTCACATAAAATATATGTAAAGGAAAAAAGAAAAAATGGTGTTCATTATTTGATTTTTTTTTGAAAGATAAAAAGTTTTTGCGATGATGCAACAGGTAGGTGAATTGCTTTTGTGTCCTAAACAGGTTATGTCTTACATATAGGTCACGGTCTAGGGTCACTTATGTGATCAACCTCTCAGGTAGTTCTATTCACTTCCTCACAAAGGTTTCCAGAGCTAAAATCCTTTTCACGATATGACCCACAACGATAGCGAGCTACCTGGTGTGGGATGCCGCGAAAGAGCATACTCTGGTTGAGATTTTCATGAGAGTCAGACAGATAAATCCAGAATGACTGTCACTAATCATCTCCGCTCGTCCTAAGTTATTTTTCAGACCCGGGTATAGGGCCCCACTCAGAAGTGTGTGAATAAATAGGTGTAGGTGACGTGTGTGATATAAGCAACCTAAACTACCCAAACTGCAAAAGAGCAAACAGATAGCGATGTAAAAGTCTTCTACCCTAAGGTTTGCAAGAAAACAAATAGCAGTATAAAAGTTTTCTACCCTAAGGTTCAATATGCGAATATAAAGACTAAGGGTAAATAAAGTACTAAACTAATAATTTACACATTTAATTAAATTAGGCTTGACCCTCTAAAAAAAAATTCCCCAGTGGAGTCGCCAGCTGTAGCGACCGAAGAATCCGGAGGAGGGATCCTTCGTTGCTTTTGAACAATGGAGTCGCCATCAATATTTATTTTTAGGAAAACATTGAAAAAAACCTTTGTTTTTGGGTTCGGGGGTCGATTAAGTGCGGGGAAGGTGCTAGCACCCCGCAACATCCTAAAAAGGTTACCTTTTAATTAAATGTGTAGAAAAAAACTAGTTTAAAGAAAACATTTTAATTTACCCTTTTTTGTTATTTGCAAAAAAACGGAAAAGAAGACTTAATAAAAATTTTAGTTTTTTGCGCTCGACGGGAGTGGGCCCCCGCTCCTACGTATCTCCGGGTGCGATGGAGAAATCAAAGCTACGTAGTTCTTGGGTAGAAAATATTTGTGTGTTGGTATTTTTTTATTTTTTGAAAAGTTTGGGAAAACTAGAGACCGTTCATGGTGACCAAACAGATAAATCCAGAGTGGTCGTCATTAATGGCTTATTCGGAAAAGAAGGTATTTATAGCGTTCAAACAAGCCAGGCCCAGAGTGACCGCTATAGACAACCTATTTTTTTGCGCGAATTCGATTTTTCGAAAGAAAGAAAAAAAGAACGGTTCGGAAGCATCACGTTGTGAATAAAAGCGGAGTAAGTGATAAAAGGGGGGTGCAAATAATAAAGGAGTTGTATTAAAAAGGGAGGTGTGAATAGCCTTTTGACGCTAGAAAAAAAAGTGTCACCGGGGGTGCAAATAGCATTTTGACGCTAAAAGAAAATGGTTGCCGGGGGTGCAAATAGCGTTTTGACGCTAAAAAAAACGATTGACGGGTTTATTACCTTTTTTACTATTCTACCCTAAAGCACGTGGTTCTTGAAACGCTTTTCCTTAAAAAAAACCTAGACTAAACAAGTGGTATTTTGAAAGCGGATTATGGAGAAAAATTCTTTTGTTGTTTTTTTTTTGTTGTCATAGTTATTATTTAATAAAAGGGGGCCTTTTTACTTTTTTTGAAAAAAAGATTTTTGTTATTATATTATTTTTTTTAGAAAAGAGTAGTGACACTAGTAACCATTTATTTTTAAAAAAAAAAAAATTTTTAGTATTTGAAAAAAGGCTTTATTTAAAATCCGAAAATAAAAAAGGAACACATTTTTTTATCACTTTTTTTTAATCCGAAAAATAGTAATTGTTAAAAAAAAACAACACATCTTTTTTTTATCACTTTTTAATCCGAAAATTAGTAATTATTTATTAAAAAAAAAAACAACATATTTTTTTTACACCTTTTTTACTCCGAAAATTAGTAACCATTTTTTTTAAAAAAACAACATATTTTTTTATCACTTTTTTTTAATCCGAAAATTAGAATAATTTACTTAAAAAAGCACAACATTTTTTTTACTTTCTTTTTTAGTCCGAAAATATTAGTACCTACATAAAAAGGAACACATTTTTTTTACACTTTTTTTTTTAATCCGAAAATTAGTAATATAAAAACATCAATAATAACAACATATATATATCTATAAAAACAGCAACTAAACTAAAAAAAAAGCAATAATATATTCAAGGAAGAAAAAAAAACATCCAATATTTATAAAAACAGTGACTAATATTTATAAAAAAGTCAATAACTAATATTTATAAAGAAAAAACAGCAACTAATATTTTTTGAAAACGTGAACAACAATAATTAAAATAAAAATGGCAATGATAATATGAACAAAATTACAATAACTAAAAAAAATTACAAAAAAGCAACAATATTATGAATTATTACATTTTGTACCTTGAACCAATCCAAGCTTTCTTCTTCGGATCTCTCAATACAACAAAATTTTAAACTAAAAAAAATCTAAGAAGGAAGAAAAGAAGGGGAAGAAAATTTTTCTAAAAGAAACTCTAAAAAAATTTCTTTCTCTCTTTGAAACCCTAGTTTTTTTAGAAGATTTTTCCCCTTTTTTTCTAAGAGTAAAATCGTAGCTCCTTCTAAGGTAAGGACCCCTATTTATACAAAAAAAAATTGCTTCCTTCGTTTTCCTTCTTCATCCACTCTTGGATAGTGATGATGACTTTTTGATATGATGGAGGTTTGGGGGGAGTTGTTGGAGGGGAAAATAAAAGATGAAAACATGTGAGATGTGGGGGAGGTGATGGTCGAAGGTATGGGCATGGAGAAGGGAGTGCCATGTGTGAAGTGTGTGATAGGGAGAGGAATGGATGAGTGTGTGAAGAGAAAAGAAAATGAGTGTGTGAGAGGAGGGGAAGAAGTCGTAGGTGAGGGAGAGAAAGAGAGGATGAAGTGAAGGTTGAGTGTGAGAGAGGAAAGAGAGAAGGGATGGTTGAGTGTGAGTGGGAGAAAGAGTGAGGAAGTGAACATGGGAGAGGGGAGAGAGAGTGAGTGAGCCGTGGAGTGGGGAGAGGAGAGGGAGGTTGAGTGTGTTGGGAAGGGAAAAATGGGGAAGTGGGAAGTGTGGGGAAGTGGATTTGAGAGTTCCAAGAAAGGGAGAGAGAGGGGTAGGTCGAATAGGGTTTGGGGAAAAGGGGAATGAACTTGGCTTGTTTTTAGGGTTAGGGGGGAATTGTTAAAAAAAGGAAAAAAAATTTTATATATTTTTTTTTAAAAAAAAAAAGGTGGCCGAATTTTGAGGGTTTTGGGGGGAAAAAATTAGGGTTTTGGTGGGAATTGGGTTGAGTTATGGGTTGGATATGGGTCATGGGTTGGGTGGAGGAGTGTGAGGGTGAATTGGGCTAGGGTTTAGGAATTGGGTTGGGTTTTAGATGGCCCAATCCAATTGCACCTCCATTCTTTTTTTTTTTACAAACCCCCCTTATTTCCTCCTTGGCTTATTTTTTGTTTCTTTACTTCTAAATAATATTTTTTTTGTGTTAAAAAAAACTTGTGACAAATAAAATAATGACATAGAAAAAATAAAATAAAATAATTATTTTTATCAAAAGTAAATAAAATTTTCTCATTTTGGTTAGGACAAAATTAGGGTATTGCAGTACGTTATTTCATATGGACCGGTATGAGAAAGGCTACAACGGTAACTCTTTCACCCCCCTCTTTTTTCTAAAATAAAGTGGTTCATATGTCACTTCGTACAGACCGGCGAAAGAAAGGTTACAACGGCAACTCTTTCTCTATTTTCTCTTTTTTCGAAAAATCTCCTTTTCTTTTTGAAAACGTGCCTAGTTTACAATGCAGCACACAATTTGGAAAGCCCTTGTGACCTAAAAAGAGGTGAGACCTACGATCTAGGGCAATTTAAAAGGTAATCCTCCCATGTGGCTCTATTCACTCCCTCGCAAAGGCTACCAGAGCTAAATCTCTCTCACGATAACACCCACAACGATGGAATGCCATCTGGTGTGAGGTACCATAAAAGAGCATACTCTGGCTGAAACTTTCGTGAGAGCAGAAGAACATCGGTCCAATTGGCAGTCACTACTCGTTTCCACTCTCCTAGGTGTTTTTTCAGACCTTGGGTTTTAGGCCTCTCTCAAAGCACATAATTATAAGGGGGTGAGTGTGTGTAGCGGGGACATACCGCCTAAAACTTCCCACATATATCCCCACCTGCGAAGGAAAACCCAGAACAGTCCAGACAATAGCAAGCGATAACATGTTGTCTACACTAGGGTTCAATATCAAATAAGCTAGCCTAGGATTTCAACAATAATCAAGTGCTTTGCTTACCTCAAGAAAGGGGGCCAAGAAGAGGGGAACATAACAAGATGGGGGGAAAAGAATGAGGGTACTAAGCACATAAGCAAAGACGAGGAAAAATAAACATGGAAGGAGAGAAAACAAATGCACATGCATACAACATGATAAGAAGAGCAAACCGAAAAGGGATAGAAGCAAAGAAAGTATCCAAATCACATCGATAGCACACTAAACCACACATTTAATTAGTTAGGCTTGACCCACTTAAAAAAGAAAAGTCCCCAGTGAAGTCGCCAGCTGTTGCGCCCGAAAAAGTCCCTGAGGGAATCTTTCTTCGTTTACAACTTTTTGAAAATGAAGTCGCCACCAATATTTTTTTATCAGGAAAATATTGAAGAAAAACCTTTTGAAAAGCGGATGGCCTTTTGGAAAACCGGAAGATTTGGGTTCGGGGGTCGGTTAGGCATAGGGAAGGTTTTAGCACCCCACGCCTCCTTTCTACCGAAAGGGAACCTTTAATTAAATGTGTGGTTTTAAGTGATGATTTGGAAAATACTTAGATTTGCCCCTTTTTTCGAAAAGAGAATGAAAAGACTTAATGAAAATTTTTATTTTTGGCGAAAGTGTTTGTTTTTTTTTTTAAGGAAGAAGAAGAAAATTTTTTTTTTTAATTTATTGTGCTTGACGGAGGATATCCGCTCCTACGTATCTCCCGGTGCGATGGAGAATTCAAAGCTACGTAGTTCTGTTTTTTTAAAAAGGTTTTGTTTTTTTTTTTGATTCGAGTGTTCGCGATGACCAAACAACAACGGTTTAGAGTGGTCGCACTACTAACTCTTTTGAAAATGAAATTATCATTAACAACCAAACGGCAACGGCGCGAGTGATCATTAACGATAATCGGTTTTGCTTTTGATTCGAGTGTTCGCGACGACCAAACAACAACGGTTTAGAGTGGCCACGCTACTAACTCTTTTAAAAATGAAATTATCATTAACAACCAGACGGCAACGGCGCGAGTGATCATTAACGATAATCGGTTTTGCTTTTGATGATCAAAAAGGGCTTTCGCAATCGAATTGATTTTTGGTTTGTGAGACATTTATCCATCATTGGGAAAAAAGGGTTTGTGAAGAGAAAGAAGAAAAAAAATAAATAAATAGATGCATAAATTTACTTAAAGGAAATGAACAAAATTTAAGGAAAAAAAGGAAAAAGGGAGGTGCAATAGTAAAATGGGGGTGCAAGTTATAGGAGGCTGTATTATCAAAAATGGGGTGTAAACAGCGAGGAGGGTTGTATTTTTAAAAAAGGGGGTGCAGAAATCAGGGAATTGTTCCAACGGGCTGTGTAAATGCTGGGCTCTTTAAAAGGGGTTAAGTTATCAAAATTAGGGGGTGTGGGGAAAAAGGAAGCCCAGTTCGCATAGGAGGGCCTAGTTAGCGAAACTGGGCTTAAGTGACAAAAAGGGCCTTATGCTTGAGCCTGGGGGGTGTAAATAGCAGTTTACATGTTTTAAAAAATGTTTTATTTACCACTCTTTTTTATTAAGGAAATGCTTTTCTGTTTTTTTTTTCTTTTGGGATTCTTTTGTTATTATTTTTTGGTTGAGATAATTTTTGGTTGAAAAAAATAAATAAATAAATAAAAGAATAAAACATAAAAATCAGTTTATCTCAACTACCCTTTATTAATTACTAGGAAATGTTTTTCTTGCCTTAATCATTTTTATAGAAAATATTGGGTTTATGATGCTAATGACAATCATCATATTTGTTGTTACAATGCATTAATACATTTCCACAAATTATGGCACTCCCAAATAAACAACAAAATCGTGGTCAACAAATTATGACATTATGAGACTTGGTCTATCAAAATAACATAGAAGATCATCAACAAATCCACAAATTTCAACATCCAAGTATACATACAGCAAACATAACTTGCAAGGAGTATGAAATAAAAGATGTAAATAGTACAATAGGTCATGAAAACGAAAAAGAAGACTAAGGTAGAGGAATTACCACAAAGCTTGAGTAAATAATCCTTCCTCTTGGATCTCACATAAAAGAATAAAATTAATTTTGATGATAGTTTTAGTAAGAGAAAGGAAAAAAAATGAAGAACTCTCTCTTTCTCTTTCACTCAAGTATTTCAAGAAAGAAAAAAAAAACTGATTTCCCTTCTTGCTCCAAGATCTCCACCCACGTTCGGATCTTCCTCCCTCTTGCTCTTAAACACCAACCGAAAACCTCTCCCTTTCTTCAAGGATTTGGCCCATATTTATACTAACAAAACCGAAATCGTAGTGGTGTGCTTTGTCTTTCGTTTTTTTCACTAAACCTTGTGTATAGATCCGTTTGCGTGTGAGCCTTGGAGAAAACGAAGTGGAAAGCATGTTTCCTTGGATGAACCCGTGAGCTTTTGAGTGACCAACGGCCTCTTGTGTGATGATGCCCAAAGATGGCGATTTCGTGGGAGAGGAGAGAAAGAAGCCCCAAAAATGGTGATTTCGTGAGAGGATGTGAAAGGAAAACGTGTGGAGATGGAGAAGAGAAAGAGGAGTGGACGGCTAGAGAACAGAGGAGGATTGATGGCTAGGGTTTGATGGGAAGGATATGAATGATGTGAGGAAGGAGGCGTGGGAGAGAGAGAGAGAGAGTTGAGTGTGTGAAGTGAAGAGATGAGAGTGAGTGTGTGAGAGAGTGTGAGAGAGAAAGGGGTCGTAGGGGGGAGGGAGCCGTTGGGGGGAGAGAGGAATGTGGGGAAGTGGGAAGTGTGGGTTCCAAGGAGGGAATAAAGGGGAGTGGGTCGACTTTGACCATGGGATAATAGGGGTGAATGTGGCTCATTCTTGGGTAAAAGGGGGGGAGTGAATGTGGTCAAGTTTTAGGGTTAGGGGAGAGGGATTCGAATTAGGGTTAGGAGAGGAGGGAAATTAGGGTTTTGGTGAGTTGGGTTGTGGGTCATGGGTTGGATTAGGGTTAGGATATGGGTTATGCGAATTGGGCTAGCCCTTTTTTGCTGGGTTGGGTTTTTGATGGCCCAATCCTGATTGCACTTCATATATTTTTTAAAGACCCCCCCCCATTTCCTCTTTTGCTTATTTTGTTTTGATACTTCTAATTATTATTATTTTTTCAAAAATTAAAACTTGTAGCAAACTAAAATAAAATAAAACATGGCATGAAAATAAAATAAATATTTTTATTAAAAATAAATAAAATCTCTCATTTTTGATCGGACAAAGTTAGGGTATTACAGTGAGAATGGGCAATCTCCAACCCCAAGAAGTAGTGCACATCACCAATGATCCGTAACTGAAAGTTGTCTTCCAGCAGTTGTCTAGTGCTGTCAATAAGGGAACTGTTTGGGCCTGCTAACAAAATATCATCAACATACACCAATACTACCACAAGGTCAGCTCCACTGCCTTTGGTGAAAAGAGAGTGGTCAGCTGAGCTTTGTTGGAAACCATGCTGTATGATGACAGTTGAGAATTTGGTGTACCATTGTCTAGATGCTTGTCGTAGGCCATACAAGGACTTATGGAGTTTACAGACAAGATTCTCCCCCTCAGTGGGATAGCCAGGAGGCAGCCTCATGAAAACCTCTTCTTCAAGCTCTCCATTTAGGAAAGCATTGTTAATGTCCAGTTGGAGCATGGACCAGTGAGACTGAGCAGCAATGGCAAGAAGGATGCGAACAGTAGCTAGTTTTGCAACTGGAGAGAATGTCTCAGTAAAGTCAATGCCAGCCTGCTGTGTGTATCCTTTGGCCACTAGACGAGCCTTGTACTTGTCAAGTGTGCCGTCAGCTTTGTATTTGACCTTGTAGATCCATCTACAACCAATGGCTTTTTTGTCAGGAGGAAGCTCTTGTATGGACCAAGTGTGGTTGAGTTCAAGGGCAGTTAATTCAGCAGCCATAGCAGTTCTCCATTCAGGTATTTTCACTGCTTGATGATAGAATTCTGGTTCATAGATGGCTGTGACTTGCATGATATAATTGAGGTAAGATGGGAAAGTTTGTCATAGCTGAGGGAGGCCTGGATAGGGTAAGACAAGTTGCAATGATAGTCATTTAGGTATGCTGGTGGGTGATGCGGTCTGGTGGATCTGCGTAGGGGAGGAGCCAGCTGTGGAGAGATAGGAACTGCAGGTGTATCAGGGGCAGGAGGCACAGGTGCAGTAGGCAACTGTGAAGGGTCAGCACTGGCTTGGGGTGTGGCAGTAGCTGCTGGTGGATCAGTTTGGACAGAACTGGGAGGTGTAGCAGTTGCTGGTTGGATATCCGGATCAGTGGATATGTTGTTGTTGACAGGATCTGTAGGGACAGTAATAGGAGGTAATTGAGTGGTGTAATCAAGGTCTATAGGGAAGGAGGAGGTAGTGGGGAGGGCTGAGCTGTCCTGCTGTAATTGAGGCAGGACAAAATTAGCAAGATTTTGGAAAGGGAACACAGATTCTTGGAAGGTAACATCCCTAGAGATAAAAAACTTTTGTTTTTGCAAGTCAAATAGTTTGTATCCCTTGTAACCTTGGGGGTATCCCATAAAGATACAAGGAATGGCCCTTGGATCAAATTTGGTCCTTTGTGGCAGAGTTGTAGAACCGTGACAGAGGCAACCAAACACTTTCATGAGAGAGTAGTCAGGCATTGTTGAAAACAGAATTTCAAAAGGGGATTTGCCTTCCAAATTGGGGGGTGGGGGTCCTGTTGATTAAGTAAGTAGCAGCAGAGACACATTCACCCCAGTATTGTAAGGGGATTGCAGCTTGAAACATGAGAGATCTTGCGACGTTTAATAGATGTTGGTGCTTCCTTTCCACAGCTGAATTTTGTTGAGGCCTGTAAGGACAAGAAAACTGATGCACAGTGCCAGTGCTCTGCAAGAAATCAATTAGCAAGAATTCTCTAGCATTATCAGTTCGTATAGCCGTAATAACTTTGCCAAATTGAGTTTCAACATATTTAAAAAAACTCTTAACTAAGTGTGTGGCATCAGATTTATTTTTCATTAAGTGGATCCAAGTGAACCTAGAATGATCATCAACTATTGTTAAAAAATATTGATAACCATCATGAGTGATTTTGGAGAAGGGGCCCCAAGTGTCACAGTGGATTAGATCAAAAATATGAGAGGAGATATTGTTTTGAGAATGAAAGGGTAATCTTTTTTGCTTAGCATGGGGACAAATAGTGCAAAGTTCAGAACTATACTTAGAATGAACAGGAAAAGGGATTTTATTACTGAGTAAAAGTAATACAGGATCAGATAGATGGCCCATTCTAGCATGCCAAAGAGTAGCTAAATCTGATGTACTACTTACATTGTTACAAGAAGCTAAAGCAGAATTATTAGTGGCACTATCATGAGTTTGATAAGAAACTGAAACAGAAACTGAAGTGGGGAGTGCAGAGGTGGAAGTGCTGAGAGGAAAAAGACCATTGACAAGGTCACATCTTCCAATCACCTTCTGGTGTGTGCGATCCTGTAGGAGGCAACAGTTATTAATGAAAAACACATCAAATTGTTGAGAATACAGTAATGCACCAACAGAGATAAGATTAACACTAAATTCAGGAATGTGTAACACATTGTGAATGGTGAAGTGAGGACCTAAAGAGATGCTGCCTACAGCACAAACTTTGACTCTATGTTTGTTTGGTAAAGTGACATATGTGTTATGCAAAGTGGTGTGTTCTATAAAGAGGTTGATATTATTACATATATGTGCCGATGCACCAGAATCAACAAGCCAAATATATTTAGCCCAATTAGGCAAAGAATCAAGAACAGAGAAACTGATACCAATGCAGGATTCACGTGATTTGTCACTGGTTGTGGCAGCATTGGCCATCTGAGTCTGAATGAAGCTTAGCATCTGCTGATATTGGTCTGCAGAGGGAGTGATTGCTGCAGAGGACTCCTCTACATGGTTTGCTGAAGCTTTAAACCTCTTATGCCCAGGGGGATAGCCATGCAATTTGTAGCACTTGTCTTTTGAATGACCAAGAATGCCACAATGGCCACACAGGGGTCTGTCCCTCTTGGTGGTGGGCTTGGAGGGATGAGAAGTGGAAGTTTGCACTGCACAGGCCATTTGAGGTGTGGCAGTTACAGTTAGGGCACCAATTTCGCGTTGTTTCTCTTCTTGAAGGACCAGGGCAAAGACCTGGGAAATAGATGGAAGAGGATTCATAACAAGAATCTGGCCACGAAGGTGACTGTAACTTTCATTGAGTCCCATGAGAAAGGTGTGAACGTATTGTTATACCCCAATTTTGTCCGCCTTCTTTTAGTCACTTGTTTTATTTAATTTGTATTTTGAGTAGTTAGAATAGCGTCCTTTTTTAATTTAAGCCAATTTCAATTATCCGTTCAATTAAGCCGAAATACCGTTACTTAAGCTAGGCATGCGCGCGAATGATCGATCTTTTCGCGCATTCTTCAGTTTAATCTTGATATTTGGGCCTAGTTGAACCTAAGTGGGCTTATTTAAGTCGCTTTTCTCACTATTGGGCTTATCATTTTGATTTGGGTCTACAAACGTGGTTCCGATTCATTTTTTTAGTATTTATCGCTTAATGGGCCTATTTCTTCTATTTGGGTTTCATTCTAAGCACTTTTGTTCAGTCGGGCCCATTTTCGTTTTGTGTTTGGCCCAACCTCTTAGTTCTTTTTTTAGTATTCTTTATTTGCCGTTTTAATTTATTTTGAGTAGTTCGTAGTCCAAAAATGTCAAATATTATTTTTATTACAATTTAGGAGTGTTTAGAGTCCAAACTGTCCAAAATACAAAAAAATACAAAAAAATATAAAAAACGAAAATGTACAAAAAATAGGAAAAGGGTTGCGAGCAGCACTCCAAGCTGCTACAGCTGCTGCTGGGCCTGCAGGGCCTGCAAAGACATCCGATCTGAAAAGAAAATAACACGGTCAAAGCCCTTTCAAACGTAATTAATGTCTGACCTATTTTTTTTTAGTATAAATAGGCAGTCAACCCTCAAAGAAAAGGTATCAGACACAATCATACACAGACAGATCTCAAAAATCACAAAAAATAAGGATTAAGGCTTCACATTGAAACCCTAATCACCAAAAAACACTAAGTTCGAGTCTGAAGCAAGGACGCGTAGTAGCGGTGAGTCAGAACAGCAACCAAGAAGAGACTTTTCAGAAACGTGGAAATAAGAGGTTGGTTCCCTATGTGTTATTAGCTTCAAAAATTGTAGAAATACTTACTTAAGCCATCTACTTCTTGTGTATATGAAGATGATTCCTATCTATTATAAATAAATGTTTCTTAACTTCAATCTTGTTCATGATTTAACAAGATGATATCTCAGATTTGTACATAAAAAAAGATAATAAGAAACAGACCCAAATTAAAAACAAGAAGCCATGAGAGGGAAAGACAGATAACAATAAAAGTGAGAAACAACAAACACAAAAAACAGAGAGTACATCAACAGGGCGTGGGTTTAGAACCAGAGAAAAATGGAATGAAAATATAGCTTTGGAAACTTAGGGACAAAAATCAAATTAAGAAATAGAAAACTAGAACAAAGACAAACAGAACCAAAGATAAAAAAAAATAGGAGTTAGAAGAAGGAAAAAAGATAGGAACCGAAACCTGTTGAAGCCAACGCCGCCGTGAGCCACCACTCCATCGCCGTGAGCACCTGTCGCCGTCGCGACGTCGTTCGGCCTGAGTATCCCTCTCTGGCCATCGCGACCGCTTCGCCCCTCTCGTTTTCTCCCCGTTGGCCATGCACCCTTCGCAACCACCACTTCATAGCCACCACCACCGTGCAACCAAACAACCACCCTCACCGACAATCACCACCAACGACCGAATCCTCTCCTCAGCCACCAAACACCAACACTCCGACGACCCAACACAGAAACCAAACCCCCCACAACCGATCCAACTCCTCTTTCTTTCCACCGTACGAGCCACCGTCCTTTCCTCTACCACAGCGCCGCCACGCGGCCAACACGAAACCACCCACAACATCGCAAGCCAAACCTTCACCACCGTCGCCCCTCACCATCTCCACCACTGAACCAAGCCGCACCACTAGCAGAAACCAAATCGAAAAATAGTGGATCGGTGGAGAGAGAGAGCGGAGCTAGGGAGAGGAGAGAGAAGTGCGATCGAGAGAAGGAGAGAGAGAGTAGGTGCGTTGAAGAGGGGAAGACGGAAACAGAAATGGAGTTGAGAGAGGGAGGCGGATGCGGAAATGGAGTATAGGAGAAAGAGGAGAGGTCACGGGGTGGGGGAATCCGCCGCGGCAAGGAGAGAGAGAGAGAGATTTTTTAGGGTTGGGGTGATTTGAGGGGGAGTGCGGCGCTGAGAGAGAGAGTTGGAGAATTAGGTTTAGAAATTTTTTTAGGTTTTGTATTTTATTGGTAGGGTTTTAATTAATTTTTATTTTAATTTTATTTTTATTATTAGAATGCTATTAGCACCCCACGGATTAACACACACACACCCCCTCACTTAAGCCCAGTTTCGCATATTGGGCCCTCCAATGCGAACTGGGCTTCCTCTTTACACCCCGTTTAATTATACAACCCCACACAGTTAATTACACTCCCACCTTACCATTTCACCCCCTTTCTCGTTTTTATTTAATTACCTTCAGGATAAAATAGTTTCTCATAAATCAAAAACTTTGCTAATAGTCGTGTGGAGCCTTTGCTTGCATGATTATTAACAATGAGGTACTAGTGGTGATCACTTGGAGCCTTTGCTCAATTGATCATCATGAATATCTGAATTTTCCTAAAAAGTTCACTAAGTTAAAAACTTTGTTAAATAGTCTTGTGAAGCCTTTGCTTGCATGATTACTAACAATGAGGTGCTAGTGGTGATCACTTGGAGCCTTTGCTCAATTGATCATCATAAATGCCTAATTTTCACAATTAAACAAGATAAAAAATAAATAAATAATAAAATAACAAAAACCGTTTTCCAAACAAGAAGAACTACGTAGCTTTGAATTCTCCATTGCACCAGGAGATACGTAGGAGCGGGTCACATCCCGTCAAGCATAACAAATAAAAATCATTTTCACAATAAATTTTCAACAATTATTTTCGAAAGAACCAAGAACTACGTCGCCTTTGATTCTCCACCCGGAGATACGTAGGAGCAGGGCCACTCCCCTGTCAAGCGCAAAAATAAATAAAAATAAATAAAAAATACAAACACATCTCTTTCAAAATCAAAAATCTTATTTTCAAAGTAGGGGATTAATTCGATCGTATGGCCGGGTTAATCATTGTTTTAGGATAAGTGAACTGTGGTCCTTCAGAGCCCCAGCGCTCCTTCAGCCCCCAGCGGCCCTTCAGACCCCCAGTGGTCCTTCAACACAGATCACACAATCCTAAAACCCCTATATTAAAAAACACCAAACACACAAACATTTTTCTACCCAAGAACTACGTAGCTTTGAATTCTCCATCGCACCGGGAGATACGTAGGAGCGGGCCATGTCCCGTCAAGCACTTCTTTCTAAAAACCCTTTTTTCCTCCTCTCTCGCCAAAAATAAAAAAGTTTATTAATTTCTTTAATTCATTTTCAATAAGAAATAAAGAGGCAAATTAGGTATTTTTCAAATCAACATTTAAAACCACACATTTAATTAAAGGTTCCCTCTCAGTAGAGAGGACGCGTGAGGTGCTAATACCTTCCCCGCGCGTAACCGACCCCCGAACCCAAAACTCTCAGTTTTCAAAGGCCAATCGCTTTCCAAAAAAGGTTTTCCTAATATTTTCCTTAATAAATATTGGTGGCGGCTTCATTGTCTTAAGAAAAGTTGTGAACGAGGAAGGTTCTCCCTCGGGGACTTTTTCGGGCGCAACAGCTGGCGACTTCACTGGGGACCCTAAAAAACATTTTTTCAAAAATGGGTCAAGTCTAATTAATTAAATGTGTGGTTTATATGATTGATTTGAATATCTTGCTTCTTCTTCCTTTTTCATAAGCATGTTACGTCCATGTGCATTCTTCTTCTATGTTTGTTTTTGCAATAGATAATTACTTTTTTGCTTAGTTCTCTCATGCATTTCTTCCCCTTTCTTATCATGTCCCCTTCTTCTCTGCTCCCTTTCCTATGGTAAGCACATGCATACTTCCCTTTTCTTATCATGTCCCCTTCTTCTTTGCTCCCTTTCTTGAGGTAAGTAGTGCATTGTTATCGGCACCCTAGATTAGTTTATATTGGATCGATATTGAACCCTAGGATAAACAACATGCTATTTGTCTGGACTGCTCTGGATTTTCATTTGCAGGTGGGGAAGGGTAGTTATTCCTAGGTGTTGTGCCCTCGACACACACTTCACATCCTATACTTGTGAGAATTGAGTGGGGCCTAAAACCCAAGGTCTGAACAAAAACCTAGGAGAGTGGGAACGATTAGTGACTGCCATTCGTAGACCTTTGTCTGTATGGCTCTCATGAAAGTTCCGCCCAAGAGTGCGCTTTGTCATGATGCCTCACACTCGGTAGCTTTCTACGATTGTGGGTGCCATCATTAGAGAGACTTTAGCTCTTGGTTGCCATTGTAAGGAAGTGATTAGAACCTACATGGGAGGATTACCCCTTTCGTCGACTTTAGACCCTAGGATTCCCACCCTTTGTAGGACACGGGGGCACGCCTTTGTTTGTTGCATTAATTTAGGCATTCCTTTTTCTTAAACTCTATTTCAAAAACGTAGAAAATAATGTCCTTAGTTTCTTACCCTCTTTTTATGTAAATGACACATCATTTCGCATCCACATCATCTCGCATTCACATCGTTTCGCATCATTGCATCATTGGCATTGCATAAAATTCCAAAAAAACCATTCATCTTGCATTCCCTTTCATCACATAAAGATAAAACAAAAACAATTATCATCTGCATAGCATAAGTATTTCATTTATAATCATGCAAAAAAAAAATCCTCGTCAAGTTCATCCAAGATGAGACATTCATGCATAAGCATTATTTCAAAAAAGACACAGTAGAACTACGCAAGCTTTGATTCCTCATTACAATGGGGATACGTAGGAGCGGGTCATACCCCGTCAAGCACATTTTTCTAAAACCTTTTTCCAATAAATCATTTGCATTTCCAAATAATTTTCAAAATCATGTTCCAAAACTAAAAAACAAAAAAGAAAATCATTGTGAGTATCATGCATTTCATTGCACAAAGAAAATCTCATTCATAATCATGAATAAAAATCATCGTCAAATTTATTCAAAATGTAGCATTCATGCATCATTTCATTAACCTCATCACTTTAGTTCAAATACGTCATTCCTCCATATATGCATCTTTCAAAAAATGAAGGGGCATTGGCATTTCATACTTTGCCTTGCCTCTAAAAAAAAAATCATCATTTAGAAAAAAAAGAAGCATCATTCCTGCATCTTTCATCATTCAAAAGAAAAAGGGGGCATTGGTATTTCGTACCTTGTCTCGCCTCTAAAAAATAAAAAAATCAAAATCAAAAATCATTTTGAAAAAAAAGGGGCATCATTCTTGCATCATTCACATTGGCATTCCATATTTTGTCTTGCATTAAAAATAACAAAATTATTTAGAATAAGCCACACTCTTCGAGTGGTCATTCTCCACGCATTTGCATCATACTTGCATATCATAATTTGTTCATTCATTCATTGCATAAAATAAGAGTTGTGATGAGAAGCGAGACGTTCTTGCATGAGAAACAATCATCCTTTTTGAAAAAGTTTATCCTTACTTGGTCGCAAACTCAAGGTGTTCCAAGGCACTCAGTTTTTCAAATCAATAGCTCATTTGCATTTCTTTCAAAAGCACTGCATCCCATCTATTCTATGACAAAAGACTGAAATAGTGTATCAAAGAAAAAACAAATTTTTAACTGATGTTAACTCTTTGTGAAGCATTCTTCTAATGAGCCTGCATGCTATGAGTACATTCTCTCGTTTGAGTCCGTTGGTTTTCCTCCCTTACCACAGTTTCCCGTCCAAGTCTAGTCCCGCCCCGTCCACCCATAATGTACATATTTTCCCCATCAGTGCGTATTTGACTTTTGCTTTAAGTCCTCCATGCTGGGGCAAGTCTGTGATCATTAATTCCCCTTGATTAATATCATATTCCTTCAGTGCAAGTCTCTCAAAAATAATAATAATAATAATAATAATAATAATAATAATAATAATAATAATATAATAAAACAAGCTCGCTAGGTTGAAAACCCGCAAAGGGCGGCCTAGGCAAAAAGGAGCTCCCGGTGGACTGAAAACTCGCAAAGAGCGGTCCAGGCAAAAATTAGGGCACAAAAAAGGAAAAAAGAGCAAACACACGAAGATAGATAAATTATTGTTCTAAAGTTAAGTCTTATAGAAATAAGCAATCGGGATTTGAAATAAAGTTTGGTCATCTCCTCAAAAACCCCGGAAAGTCCCTTTCCTACCCACCTTGAGCCAAGAAAAACCAAAATCCATAAATCACCCTAGACAAGGATCACCCCAAATAAAAAAAAAACAGTGCATCACTTTTTATCAGCTCACCCGAGTCGGAGAAGGAAAAGAATCGAAAAAAAAAAGGAAAAAGAGAAAATCAAAAAAGGGGATTCAAAAATGAAAATCCCAGAACAAAGGAAAATACAAATGTAAGTGGTGAGCTGGTACATGTTACCACAAAACACAAGAGATCCTTGTCTAAATAAACCTTCAAACACTTCATCATTCCAACACCTGATTCCATAAACCTTCAAACACTTCCTTTGGCCTCAACATCAAACCCCTTAGTCATTCTACCATGAGACACGAATTTGCTTTAACAGAGCCCAAACAAGCCCAATAACCATCTTCCTCATAGACCATTGACCATCAATCAACGCCAAACAAAACTCATCCTCCCATTAGCCTCAAACACTTCATTAAGCCTAACCCTCCTTCCTCCACAAAACACCACAATCCCGAAAAGTCCATTCCGATCAAAGACCGGTTGCTTTTGTTCACTCAAATTCTAATCTTAGGACGAACAAGCTCATCTATGTATAATGTGTTTGCTCAAAAGAAAAAACAAAGCTGATCAAGAAAGAATAAACCCTCAGAAAAAAAGAGAACTGAGGAAACAAAAACAAACAGTCAGAAAAAAGAAAGCTGACAAAATAAAAAAGAGGGACTTGCACTCCAAAGCACATTCAAGATGCATCAAAACAAGGTTTAGTGGTCACCAGGTAAGGATTCTTTCGCACCAAAAAGTCAAGACATCAGTAGAGAACCAAAGCTTTGCACTGAGAATACCACTCAGACCCAAAAGTTGGGGCATTCTCTTCACCACCCACACACCCTAGTCTTGGGAAAGTCTGTTCAATGCCCATCCCATGTCACTCCAGTTGTCAATGTTATTCCAAAGTGGGGCAAGTGCATTCCCATTCCTTCACCTCATTCATTCCCACAAAAACCTCACCGGGGCAATCTCCCAACTCACTCTCCTAAACAAGACATTGTCATTCTGATTGGGACAGCTTTGTCCTTGTTATGACTGGGGCAACATCAAATTCTGTGGGTTGAAGCCAAACCCCTTTCATTCCAGCTTTCATCCCAAGAGCCGAAGCGTTGCCAATTCATCATCTTCTACACCCCTAGTTGTTGTCACCACTAGACAGGGGCAAGTTATTCACTCGTCAAAGACCTGAATTGGGGCAATCTTGTATCTCTTGGTCCCTCATAAGCTTCGGTAATAACCATGTCTGTCATTCCTTCACTTGCCATAAAAGTCCATGCCCTAAACCAATTCCAAGTTAACTGACTCATTCATTCGCATTTGCATTCTTATGCATGCTTACTAGACAATGCTTCAAAAAGAGAGAACACAAGTTGTTTAAGTGATATCTAAAATTCAGTCATCATGGAAAGAAGGAGAAAACAAATGAGGTTGTTTGTAAATAAAAACCTTGAGAACACCGGAGTTTGAATCAAATTCAATTTTTCAACAGAATGGGCAATAGTCATCTCAATTCCTTGCATTCAAAGTCTCGCATCTCATCATCACAAAAATGTCTACCTCACGCATCTAGGCATCTCAATCTATTCATTATAGCATATGCATCAAAGCATTACATTTGCACCTTCACATTTTGTGCATTCATCACATAGTAAAAAAAAAAAGAAAAAAAAAACGTTCCACATCAGTTGCACCATATTAATACTTGCATTTCATAGAAGAAAATAGTAAAGAAGAAAAAGCAGAAATCTTTTCATTGCATTTGCATCATATTAATGTCTGCATTTCATAGAAGAAGCAAAAAGAAACAAACAGAAGTTAGAACAAGAGCATTCCATTCATCAAAGCATCAATCACCGCATACATTTGCACTCAAACATCAAAGCAATACTGTTGCATCACATCAATACCGGCATGTCATAGAAGAAAAGAAAGCTAGAACATCCCATGTCATTCATCATTTCATATCATTCATCATTTTACAACAATATCCCCATTTCATAAAAAAAAAGGGTTTTCCTTTGCATGTCATTGCATTCACATACCCATGATTCTTAAAAGAGCAAAAAGAGAAGCCAAAAGAGAGAAAAGAGAAGAGCCAAGAGAGCAACAAAAAGAAAAGAAAAGAAACAAAAAGAAAAAAGAGAAGCTAGAGAAAGAGAAAAAGACATATAAGAACAGGAGAAAATCATGCATTCATCAGACATAAGCAAAAGAAAAAGAAAATCATGCATTGCGTACAGACAAGAGAAGAAAAGGAAAATCATTGCATTCATCAAGCATATAGGAACAGTAGAAGATCATGCATTCATCCAACATAGACAAAGGAAATAAGAAACTCATCATTCAAAGAAAACAGCAATCATGGCATTTGCACTGCATGCATTTATTCATTTTCAGCTACAGGTACAAAGAGAGGATGAGCACTTCGGTGTTAGCCCTCTCCCCCAGATTCCAGAAAATGTTCCCCCAAGTTGGGAGTTCAGAAAGAAAAAAAGGAAAGAGAGAAATAGAAAAGAAGGAGAGAAAAGAAAAGAGAGCGCTCAAGCGTGCATTGCGGATTGGAGCACGGAGATCATCGCTCCCTTCTGCCCAGGTCTCACGTCGCGTACGAGCAACGCGATGGACCGCAGCCCCATGTGAGGTTCAACGGAATAGTTGTATCAGCCTAAGATACAGTGGACGCCGTGCATTGATCAGTATATCAGTTCCGGAGCTGATAACGATCCCCCCGGTCGCTCGAAAAGGCCAATAGGAAGCGTGCTCCTCAAAGCCACGTGCAAACTCGGATTCACCAAGAGTCCGTTTAAGGATTACAGGTTTTAGGCAGCCTGGGCAATTTACCGCTTTCTGCACGCCAAGTGCCCATTTACTGCTTTCTGCACGCCAAGTGCCCGTTTTACCTTTTTTGCCCGCACGTCAGTGTTCATTTACTGTTTTCACATCGACACGAAAGTGTCTACTCTTTATCTTCACTTTACCTCGGAATATGTTTCAGCCAATTCATATTCTTTGTTAAAGTCCAGATAAAACAAAAAAAAAATAATAAAAAAAAAATAAATAAAAAGAAAAGGAAAAGAAAGCTCAGGTTTCTCTAGGTAGACAAAATTGGTATAATTTCTGAATTCTTTATTTCCATTTTGCCTCGGAATATGTTTCGGCCAATTCATATTCCTTGTCAAAATCCAAATAAAGAGGGGCAGCTGTTATACCCCAATTTTGTCCGCCTTCTTTTAGTCACTTGTTTTATTTAATTTGTATTTTGAGTAGTTAGAATAGCGTCCTTTTTTAATTTAAGCCAATTTCAATTATCCGTTCAATTAAGCCGAAATACCGTTACTTAAGCTAGGCATGCGCGCGAATGATCGATCTTTTCGCGCATTCTTCAGTTTAATCTTGATATTTGGGCCTAGTTGAACCTAAGTGGGCTTATTTAAGTCGCTTTTCTCACTATTGGGCTTATCATTTTGATTTGGGTCTACAAACGTGGTTCCGATTCATTTTTTTAGTATTTATCGCTTAATGGGCCTATTTCTTCTATTTGGGTTTCATTCTAAGCACTTTTGTTCAGTCGGGCCCATTTTCGTTTTGTGTTTGGCCCAACCTCTTAGTTATTTTTTTAGTATTCTTTATTTGCCGTTTTAATTTATTTTGAGTAGTTCGTAGTCCAAAAATGTCAAATATTATTTTTATTACAATTTAGGAGTGTTTAGAGTCCAAACTGTCCAAAATACAAAAAAATACAAAAAAATATAAAAAACGAAAATGTACAAAAAATCGGAAAAGGGTTGCGAGCAGCACTCCAAGCTGCTACAGCTGCTGCTGGGCCTGCAGGGCCTGCAAAGACATCCGATCTGAAAAGAAAATAACACGGTCAAAGCCCTTTCAAACGTAATTAATGTCTGACCTATTTTTTTTTAGTATAAATAGGCAGTCAACCCTCAAAGAAAAGGTATCAGACACAATCATACACAGACAGATCTCAAAAATCACAAAAAATAAGGATTAAGGCTTCACATTGAAACCCTAATCACCAAAAAACACTAAGTTCGAGTCTGAAGCAAGGACGCGTAGTAGCGGTGAGTCAGAACAGCAACCAAGAAGAGACTTTTCAGAAACGTGGAAATAAGAGGTTGGTTCCCTATGTGTTATTAGCTTCAAAAATTGTAGAAATACTTACTTAAGCCATCTACTTCTTGTGTATATGAAGATGATTCCTATCTATTATAAATAAATGTTTCTTAACTTCAATCTTGTTCATGATTTAACAAGATGATATCTCAGATTTGTACATAAAAAAAGATAATAAGAAACAGACCCAAATTAAAAACAAGAAGCCATGAGAGGGAAAGACAGATAACAATAAAAGTGAGAAACAACAAACACAAAAAACAGAGAGTACATCAACAGGGCGTGGGTTTAGAACCAGAGAAAAATGGAATGAAAATATAGCTTTGGAAACTTAGGGACAAAAATCAAATTAAGAAATAGAAAACTAGAACAAAGACAAACAGAACCAAAGATAAAAAAAAAATAGGAGTTAGAAGAAGGAAAAAAGATAGGAACCGAAACCTGTTGAAGCCAACGCCGCCGTGAGCCACCACTCCATCGCCGTGAGCACCTGTCGCCGTCGCGACGTCGTTCGGCCTGAGTATCCCTCTCTGGCCATCGCGACCCCTTCGCCCCTCTCGTTTTCTCCCCGTTGGCCATGCACCCTTCGCAACCACCACTTCATAGCCACCACCACCGTGCAACCAAACAACCATCCTCACCGACAATCACCACCAACGACCGAATCCTCTCCTCAGCCACCAAACACCAACACTCCGACGACCCAACACAGAAACCAAACCCCCCACAACCGATCCAACTCCTCTTTCTTTCCACCGTACGAGCCACAGTCCTTTCCTCCACCACAGCGCCGCCACGCGGCCAACACGAAACCACCCACAACATCGCAAGCCAAACCTTCACCACCGTCGCCCCTCACCATCTCCACCACTGAACCAAGCCGCACCACTAGCAGAAACCAAATCGAAAAATAGTGGATCGGTGGAGAGAGAGAGCGGAGCTAGGGAGAGGAGAGAGAAGTGCGATCGAGAGAAGGAGAGAGAGAGTAGGTGCGTTGAAGAGGGGAAGACGGAAACAGAAATGGAGTTGAGAGAGGGAGGCGGATGCGGAAATGGAGTATAGGAGAAAGAGGAGAGGTCACGGGGTGGGGGAATCCGCCGCGGCAAGGAGAGAGAGAGATTTTTTAGGGTTGGGGTGATTTGAGGGGGAGTGCGGCGCTGAGAGAGAGAGTTGGAGAATTAGGTTTAGAAATTTTTTTAGGTTTTGTATTTTATAGGTAGGGTTTTAATTAATTTTTATTTTAATTTTATTTTTATTATTAGAATGCTATTAGCACCCCACGGATTAACACACACACACCCCCTCACTTAAGCCCAGTTTCGCATATTGGGCCCTCCAATGCGAACTGGGCTTCCTCTTTACACCCCGTTTAATTATACAACCCCACACAGTTAATTACACTCCCACCTTACCATTTCACCCCCTTTCTCGTTTTTATTTAATTACCTTCAGGATAAAATAGTTTCTCATAAATCAAAAACTTTGCTAATAGTCGTGTGGAGCCTTTGCTTGCATGATTATTAACAATGAGGTACTAGTGGTGATCACTTGGAGCCTTTGCTCAATTGATCATCATGAATATCTGAATTTTCCTAAAAAGTTCACTAAGTTAAAAACTTTGTTAAATAGTCTTGTGAAGCCTTTGCTTGCATGATTACTAACAATGAGGTGCTAGTGGTGATCACTTGGAGCCTTTGCTCAATTGATCATCATAAATGCCTAATTTTCACAATTAAACAAGATAAAAAATAAATAAATAATAAAATAACAAAAACCGTTTTCCAAACAAGAAGAACTACGTAGCTTTGAATTCTCCATTGCACCAGGAGATACGTAGGAGCGGGTCACATCCCGTCAAGCATAACAAATAAAAATCATTTTCACAATAAATTTTCAACAATTATTTTCGAAAGAACCAAGAACTACGTCGCCTTTGATTCTCCACCCGGAGATACGTAGGAGCAGGGCCACTCCCCTGTCAAGCGCAAAAATAAATAAAAATAAATAAAAAATACAAACACATCTCTTTCAAAATCAAAAATCTTATTTTCAAAGTAGGGGATTAATTCGGTCGTATGGCCGGGTTAATCATTGTTTTAGGATAAGTGAACTGTGGTCCTTCAGAGCCCCAGCGCTCCTTCAGCCCCCAGCGGCCCTTCAGACCCCCAGTGGTCCTTCAACACAGATCACACAATCCTAAAACCCCTATATTAAAAAACACCAAACACACAAACATTTTTCTACCCAAGAACTACGTAGCTTTGAATTCTCCATCGCACCGGGAGATACGTAGGAGCGGGCCATGTCCCGTCAAGCACTTCTTTCTAAAAACCCTTTTTTCCTCCTCTCTCGCCAAAAATAAAAAAGTTTATTAATTTCTTTAATTCATTTTCAATAAGAAATAAAGAGGCAAATTAGGTATTTTTCAAATCAACATTTAAAACCACACATTTAATTAAAGGTTCCCTCTCAGTAGAGAGGACGCGTGAGGTGCTAATACCTTCCCCGCGCGTAACCGACCCCCGAACCCAAAACTCTCAGTTTTCAAAGGCCAATCGCTTTCCAAAAAAGGTTTTCCTAATATTTTCCTTAATAAATATTGGTGGCGGCTTCATTGTCTTAAGAAAAGTTGTGAACGAGGAAGGTTCTCCCTCGGGGACTTTTTCGGGCGCAACACGTATTCGTGTTGGAAGTAGGTCTGCAACGGTTGAACGCCTCCACATTCGCAGCGATGACCGGGAATACATTGAACGAGTTCTTCCCAGAGTGCCTTGATCTTGTTGTAGTAACAATTGACTGAATCAGAACCTTGGCTACAACTGACGAAATCACGGCGAAGTTGAAAGAGGCGAGGCCCGTTCTGTTGTTGAAATCGAGTTTCAAGATCGATCCAGATCTCTCGAGCGGTGTAAGAGTACACAATGCTGACGGCGAGTTCCTTGCAAACCGAATTCAAGATCCAAGAAGCAACAATGTTGTTGCAGCGCAACCAAAGGGCGTATTGAGGATCGGTTGGAACGGGAGGAACGATGGAACCATCGATGAAACCATACTTGTTCTTGGAGCTTAGCGCCCAAATCATGGCACGTTTCCAAGAATTGTAGTTTTCGCCATTAGCGGCAAGGAGATGAGTGGCAAGAACTTGTCCCGGGTTGTCCGAGTGGTGGAGGAAGTATGGATTCAATTGATCAACAACGAGCGCCATCTTCAACGAAGCAGCAGCGAGAAGCACGAGCGGAGGAAGACGACGGAATCAACAGAGATCAAAGAAACGAGCGGAAGACCTAGAAGTCTTTTGATACCATATTGAAAAAAGAATACCACAAACAACCAGAGGCAAAATGAAACTGGAAAAGGAAGGATATTCTGTGTATTGTGTAAAAAATGATTATTGATCACAGGGATATGCACAGTCAGCCTTATAGCTGTAGCTGAAAAGTCAACAACAAACTGAGGCTTTTAACAGAAGCCAAAAACCAACTAACTGGAGTTAATAACAAGCTAACTAAAATTAATTAACAGCTAAAGGCTTAAACTAAAAAATAAAGGTATAATACAAGAATACAAGAATACAATTTGTAATAGTATTTACATATTAGGTCCTAACATCAACCCCATTACAGTTTTGTTTGGCAAAGTCAATCCGTTAGCTTATAGTGGATAAGATCAGGGTAAGTGTTTGGTACGTAGTGTATAGCGTTTTTTAACTAACATGTTTTGTTTTGTACTAGCCTTTAGCTTTTATCGACAGTGTTTAGCATTTTTAAAACACTATTTCAAGTAGCATTTGAGCTTATAACGTATAACTTCTTATTTTTTTTATCATTTTTACCCTTATTATTTTTCTTTCTCTCTCTGTCCTCATTAAAATAAACTACACAATTTTAAATCTCTAAATTTTTATGCATAGAATATTTTTAATTTTTATTGTATTGCGGTATGTAACTAGTCATATGTATATAGTTACCAACTTTATATCTCTCTCTCTCTCTCTCTATATATATATATATATATATTGTCAAAAAATACACATATATATATATATATATATATATATAATACAATTTTTTTAGAAATAAATAAATAAAAAAGATTAGAATAACAAAATATAGATTTTAAAATGTTAACTTCTAAATACCTTGTTTAATTACCATGAATTTATAGCAATAATAATTTAAAAACATTTTGTCATATTTTATATTGATTAAATAAAATTAATCTTAAATTAAATATGTCATTTTATGTCAATTTTACATTTATCAATTAGTTTAACCGCTACTTTTACCAAACACGTCGTTTAGCGTTAGTAGAAAAACACTAGTTTCATTCGCTATCCGCTAGCGGATGAGACGCCCCAAAGAGAGCCTAAGTAGTCTATAAAAAATGCTATAAGCTAGTGTTGACAAACACTTCTATATTGCTTCTACGAGATTATCCAATATAAGCTACTAGTTAGGACTTACTAAACAAGGGCTAGGCCTAAATTAGTTAAACTGTTAGTCTGTTAGTTCTGTTTTGTTTAATTGGTCCTTTTTTTATATAAGAAAATGATATTATTAAGGGGAGTACAAGAGGTTCTCAAACCTGTACCTTACTTTGGGGTCTCGTTAAAACCTTTATCAGTCAAAACTTCATGAAAAAAGCCAAAAAGGAAAAATAGTACCTCAAAGATAACGAGACGACAAAGTCGAATGCCCTGTGAAAACAAAAACTAATATAGCAGAAACACTGCAACAATAACAGCAAACCTGCAATAACCAAGACAACACCTCTACATAAAAACCTCACAGCAGCAAGACATCGATTTGACAAAACCGTGGCGGCAAGTCAACAAAGACCATTCCAACACACAGCAATAATAAAACCACACCCAACAAAAAGCTAATCAGATTCATTCAGACATAATGAAAGAATTTTGTTTCTATCTAGATGAACTCTGTTTAATATGGTATCAAAAGAAAGATGAACTTTTCGCGACATTCATCCTCAAAGCCACTTCTCTCCTCCGATTTTCATTTTTTTCCCGATTCTATTCTCTTACTTTCTCTTCATCCTCCAAGGAGGATTTCCTAAATCCATTATACCTTCATCACTCTGATGATTATGGCCTTGTTCTAGTCACCCAAAACACCTTGATTGCAGATTTGCAGCAACTACAACTACTGCACATGAAAACGGGGGTGGAATTTGGCTTCTCAAGAAAGAACATATTGAGGTTTTTCGATGGTTCCCTCATTCAACCGGCTGAAGATTCACCAGAATTCTCTCTATAGCGCCACATCAACCACATCGTAGCTTCCTTGATTCTCAATTTCGCCTCGCGTGCAATCGCTGCTAGTGACATTTTCTCCCACTCAACAATGGTGATCTGGAGCGATATACCACACTTCTAGCAAAAGAATGATTCAACAAAATTTCAATTGAAGCAGGCGAAAGAACAATTGATACTTAGTCAGAAGAACAGAAAACAATATTAATATTCCAGAGTGTTGGGTACAATACTAATAAGACATGATTTGTTTGAATTCTTAACTGCAAAATCCGTTTCATTAAGATACAATATTATTGCATACATAATTACAAAGGCCTAGAGTCAAGAGCTATTGGAAAAACTGATTTCAGAAATGGCAATTTGTTCGGTTATGCAGATAAAAAATTCTCATAACCACATAATAATTTTAACACGTGTGAATTATCTTGAACGACACATTAGATGCTGGTAGTGGAGTGAGTAATGTTCTCATAAGGTATACATTGAAGTTTAAGATTTTTTTTTTTGGCTAGAGCTCTGAACATCAAATCCTTGAAAGAAATACTCTTGTTCGCAAAAACGAAATCATTCCGCGCCCTCCAAATTGGAGGACATCTTCTGGTAATCTTGATAGGAGACCATCTCTTAGCACCCATTTAAGATTGAAGAATAATCAGGAAATATAGTGAATAAATTTAATAATTTCAGAAAAATTTACATAGCTTCTAAAGTCTAAACAATCCTAAATTGGAAATTTCACACAACCATTAGAGGTGAAAAGTTATCTAAAGTCTAAACAATCCTAAATTGGAAATTTCAGACAACCATTAGAGGTGAAAAGTTAAATGGAGATAACGGTGACAGCGGTGGAACACTGAAACCCTTAACATCACCGTCCCAAAACCCGGTCCAAGTAGACGGCGTTAACGGCATCTCCTTAAAACAACTCACATCAAATTCCGTCGTTTTCTCCTTTTTCACCACTACCTCGACTTCCGTCTCCTCCTCTTCACGGGGGCGTTTTCTGTCTTCTTCGTTGGAGGTCTCCGGCACCGCCGTGACTTCGAGAGGGAAGTTGAGAATAGCTTTGGAGCCACGCAATCTAAAAGCAGCAGTGTCATAGGCTTTGGCAGCTTCAATGGCGGTTTCAAACGTTCCAAGCCACACCCTGGAGCCACGCTTATTCGGGTCACGGATCTCAGCGGCAAACTTTCCCCAAGGCCTCTGTCGAACCCCTCTGTATTTCTGTTTCTCAACTATTTCCGTCTTGTTCGGTATGACCACCTCCGGTTTCGGATCCGTGTTTCCGAATCGGATCCACTCTGTCTTATTCGGGAGAGCGATTTTCAGAGAGGGTTTGCGATTCAATTGAGGCTTCTTCTCGAAGGTTCCATTTGATGGTAGGGCTTTTGGGGTTTCAAGGAGATCAGTGAAGTATTGATCGAGATCGAAAGAGAATGAAGAATCGGAAGAAGTGGAATGGGAAGAGATGGTGGGTCCGTTAAATTCAAAGGATGGTTGTTTGCTTAGTGGAGTTCCAAGTGGAGATAATTCACCTAGAAGATGTAATTTGATGTGTTTCAGAGCTGAAATTTCATCTGAGTTAGCCATATCTATCACTTGAATTCAAGTTGTTTAGTTGAAAAAAAGAGAAGGAGTAAAAAGGATGAAGAATTTAGAGAAGAGAGGATAAGAGTGCGGTTTGATTGTCTAAGTGGAGTGGAAAAAAGGGTATTTATAGGTGAATGAATGTGGAAGTGACCTTCCACTGAGGCGGTAAAGGGTGGAAGGAGGAGCGAGGAAGCATCGTATTTCCTTCTCAAAGTAGAATTATATCATTCTTTGTCTCAAGCTTGAATTTTCTACGCTAGGGAACATCATTGCAACTTTGGTGAGTTTGTCCATATCTTGTCCACGTCAACTGCAACTTGATCTTAATATATAAAAAATTTGCAAAAATTAAAACTATTAGATAAATGTATAGTTATTTATATATAAAAGAAATGTTAAAGATATATATGTTTTCATAGAAAACAGTTGGGTGTTTTTTGTATTTATTCGATGTAAACTTAAATTAGATTTAGGCTGTGTTCGGATGAAAAAAGAAAGTTGAACGAAAGAAAGTAAGAGGAAAGAAAGTTGAAGCAATAAAAAAAAGTAGAAAGTGATTAGAAAATAAGATGATTTTTAAGTTGTTTGGTAGATGTGAAAGTGAATAGAAAGTGAGAGGAAAGAAAGATATATATTTAGAAAATGACATAAATACCCCTGTAAAAATAGTAACTAAATTAAATTCTTCACTTAATTTATTAATTTTAATTTATGTTTTTAATACATTTCTATTATATATACAGAAATATAAATAATTGTTTTTATTTTTATTTATTTATTTTTATTTTTACTATAGAAAAATGAGATGCAACAATACATTAATTGGATATGGCTAAAGTGCTCCCGGGGTCCCTTATTTTTATTTAAAGTAACGATTTAGTCCTTTATCTTTTTTTTGTCCCAAATCAGTCCTTTATGTTTTAAACTTTTGACACATAAATCCTTTTCTGTCCCAAATCAGTCCTTTATGTTTCAAATTTTTAACACATAAATCCTTTTTTTTGACACATAAATCAGCACTGTTAACGGAAAAGGATTTATGTGTCAAAAATTTGAAAGATAAAGGACTTATTTGGGACAAAAAAACATAAAGGACTAATTTGTTACTTTAAATAAAGATAAGGGACCCCGGGAGCACTTTAGCCATTGGATATTCATGTCAAACCCATCAATGATGTTTTTGGTAACTACGACTTTTTACTTTGTTTCTTCTCAAATTGAGAAGAAAGGGTTTTTGCCTCGATAAATATGAGATGCTTCATTCCTTCATTTTTCATAGCCAAACCAAACTGTTGAAAACATTTTAGGAAATGTGTTTTCAATCCTTTCCTTTCTTTTCCGACCTTTTTCACGCCAACCAAACTCACGCTTAGTGTAGTCAACTTGTGGTGCAGTTAGTCTAGTTAAAACGCTTGTTAAATACTGATAAAAAAAATGCTTGTTGAATAAAATTACCAACTGATCATGTCAGTTTTCTTTTTTTTTTTTAACTAAAAATATCTCTGATACACTAATTGCACGGTTCACACTTAATTCAAATCCACTTAAAGTTATATATATATATATAAATTATTTTCATGATTACTAGATAGATAGACCATTATAAGGCAAAATTACACTAGAGGTCCTTTAAGTTATTTAATTGTAAGAAGTTAGTCTTTTAAGTTTTTTCGTACCACTTAGGTCATTTAAGTTACATAATGTGTACACCGTTAGTCTTTTTTAATTTTTCGTTACAAAAAACCCAAGTTGGCACTAATAGAGCTGACGTGACAATGACGGAGTCTACGTGTCATCTATCTGGTGACAATTTGGTCATTTAAGACTACTGTCATGTAACAATTTGGTACTTTCAACTTAAAAAAAATTTAAAAAAATGGTCCATCTTCTTTTTCATTTAACTTAAAAGGAACAAATTATTACATGACGGTTCAGCTTTTGTGTTCTGTGGGGATCTGTGGAGATGGAGATGAGGGAGAAAAACTCCCCGAGAGGGGATTGGCGACGGGGACAGAGGACAGTTTGGGAACTGGGAGTGGGGAGCGGGTGAGTACTCCCCACCTCCGCTCTGCCCCGCCCCATTGCCATCCCTAGGTATGAGCTCCATATCAGCAGAATAAGACCTATTACAGCACACACAAGCAACTGGTTGTGCACCGAAGCCAGCTTTCAAGGTTTACAGCAGCATTTCTATAGTTTGATTAGTTTCGCAAAAAAGTTGGATTTTTTATTGTCTTCCTTAAATTTTCATGGATAGATTTAAATTCTTGGAATCATGGTTCACATTTGTGAATCATGGTTCAGATTTTTGTCGAGGTCGACGCTAGTCTCCAACAATTTTTCAAAGATTGTCTCCACTAGGAGGAAGATCTATGGCTTAAAAAAAGGGATAGGCTTATGGCCCACAATTAAGATCACGATCAAACCATTCGTGGTCGGCCAAGTTCCCTGACGTAGATTAATAATGGCAAGCCGGTAGAAACTGCGTACCATTAATATGGTAACGGAAAAAAGTTTAACAAGATGACGATCAAACTTTTTTTCCGTTTTGTACATCTAATTCTTTGGACTGAGCTCGTACCTTTAATTAATTGCCGAATTTGTGTGTGAAATACTATTTGATATTGAGTTTTCATTAAATTATTTGATTTTTTAAATAAATGAAAGGTGATGAAGTAGTCAATATGATTGTAAGGTTGTTCATAAGTCAGCAGCGTAAACGATCTCTTAGCGTGCGTCTTCAGGCCTGTTGTCTCAACCACTCCATTCTTTATTATTAGCAGTTAGGGGCCACGACGGGGTCATTGAGAGCATACTGGTCTGGCTCATTCATTTTGGAAATAATTTATTCCTAACAGAAAGTTAATGAAGAGATAAATATATATATATATATATATTAATATAACTAATTCAGTTCTTGCCAAGTCTTATAAATACGTTAAAAGAGCAGTTATAATCATAACATTGGCTTCATAATATAATATAAATTTGCTGTCGACTATGTCTTCATATTATTCTCAAACGTCTTATTTTGTGGTTTTTTTTGTTTTGTCAAAAAAAAAAGTAGTTTTTTGTTGTCAGACACAAGAAAAATAGTTGACACTTTCAAAAGCTGAAGATTGAAATTGTAACTAATTAATTCCATGATGCAATATTTCAATACAAGTATCTTTATGCATCAAGCAATTTAATCTTCTTTTAGATAAACAACACATGTATAAATAAATAGCCGTCTTAAAACTACAACACTGGGAAACAGAGAGTTACAAAATGCAAACTTTGTAAACCTTCCAAACCCTTAGCTACTGATAAAAAATAGAACTAGAAATCGAAGAAAACACCAAGCAGCAAGGGCTAAAGCCTGCAACAGAAAAACCAAAACTGCAACATTTCTGCAGAACCCAACAGCAGCCAGCATCACAACGCCAATGTCAAGCCATCTATAAACACCTCAATGTCGTTCATATAAAATTTATTTAATTAAAAAATAAGGGTTGCACCGGGAGAAAAATGGAAACGCTATAAGCTCTTAATTCAAACACTACTTCAAATAGCATTTCAAAAAATATTATAAGTTTGTCATGCCAAAAACCTACAATAAGTCTATCTACTATAAACTAGTGGTTTGACCTTGCCAAAGATAGTCTTATAGTATGTCCAATGGTGCATTTCCATTTGAGGACATAGCACCCAAAAAATTTCTTAAAAAATATAAATTTATACATATTGTTGTATCGAAATTAATTCTAATATATAAATAATAAAATTACCAATTATACTAAGTTTTACGCCGGAGCATGCATGTTGAGTAATTTTCATTGTGTGGCTAATGTGACACGAGATAGAATTACTGTCGGATTTTGTGGCTAGAGGAATGCTATGAACACTCTTTTTACAACTAATACCTACTCTAATTGATCCGGACTCAAATGAATTTCAACTAATTATAAATTGAGTGTTAAAGAAAGAATGCCTAATATTTCCTCCCAGTCTCTCACCATGATCGATGCAGCTGGTAGCATGTGAGAAATTCAATTCACCATTCTCATTCAACTTTTTTTTAGAAATGTAAGGTGTCCCACTGAATTTCGAATTTGAAATTAGCTATAAGGACACGTCAGCAAATCTTTAAGGTGGAGTTCGAAGGTTACTCCAAGGCAAGAATATTTGAGAGACGACATACTTGGATGGTACACATGCAATTTTTGAAGAAGGCTCCGAAGCAAGACCTGAAGGCTGAGACGCAGCGCGTGAAGACTTGAAAAGCGGTTAAGATAGTTTCTTCAGAGGGGATTAAAACGCAAGGACGGGTGTAAAATATCCAGACGCCAGAAGACATGTGGTATTGATCATCAACAGTCATTAGTTAATTTTGATTTTCATTCGCTTTCAAAGGGGACATGTGTCCAACATGCAATAAGTTAGTTTCTACTCGTAACTCTACAAATAGCATTTTGTACGTAGTACAAGTGGCGATTCCATAACATTCAGGAATCTCACGCCTAATACATCTGATTACATAGGATCCCTGACAATTGTGGTGAACAATGTATGCTTGAGCCAATCTCTCGTACTTTCAAAACTCTTTTCAATTCAATGCACTTTTACTTTTGACAATCGAGTGCCACACTATTGTCTTTTACTTTCATTTTTGTACTTTGTATTTACTTCATTAATCGCTGTACTTAAGGAATTTGCGGCATTCTTTCCTTCTCAGGATTGATTTCCGCGAATTGTTTAAGTTTGTTCTTTTCTTATCGATACCTTAGAAAACCATTAGTGCGAAGTGCTAGAGGGATTCATGATGTTCAACCCTTTGAGTCTGATTCCCGTGTTTTGTTCAAGTGATTAGTGCTAGTTGTTTGCTTCGAATTTAATTGAGTAAATAATCTAGAATCTCTGATTCGGTTGATTAGAAATTATTAAGGTAATTTGAAGGTAATTTATGATTGTTGAAATTAATCAAAATTAAACTTTTATGTGTTTTTCAGCTATTGGAGAAGGGGTCTAAGGTCTTGTTTGAAAACAAGAGTTGTGTGATTAAAGACGGCAATGACTTAAAAGTGGTTAAAATTCAAATAATAAACTTTTTTTTTTGATAAGCAATGTTAGTGGGGGTGGGGAAATATTAGTTTCCGGGAGTTGAACTCGGGACCTCTCCTTCTTGCACTCATTTGGTGAAAATTCAAATAATAAACTGATAACTAGCAAATTAACCAACCTATCCGCCCTTTCAACGGGCTAAATTTGGCTAGGTCGAAGGTTATTCATGTATCTCTTGATTAGGTTTTCTTCGCCCGAAGACCAAACCTGACTGTTGCTCACCCTTATTCCCCATTGAATCGGTGTATTTTAATGCACTCTTTATAGCATTTCACTTAGTATTGTTGATTGTGTTCTGTGTCTAATATTTAAATCTTAGCACGTTTCTAGACTCTAGGTCTTATTTGAGCAGTACAACAATTTCTTGATTAATTCTTGTTTTTATTGCATATTGACTCCTGTCTACTCTACAGACCATAACTTTGGGTGTGATTATCCGATTGAGGCGTGCAAACATGCGTTGTAAAGCTAAGGAACAGAGCTACAATTCTTCTGTTGAGCTCGAAACCCAATTCTAAAGTATTGAAGGTTAATACCGTGAATTACCGAAGAAGTACTGTGTAAAACGAGTTTTTGGCCGAATATTAGTTTGTTAACGGACTTTTTTCCAATAATCCATTTAGGAATTACGGAAGTCGTACTGTGTAAAACGGGTATTGGGCCGAATTTTAGTTTGTTAACGGGCTTTTATCATAGAACCCGTTTAGGGATTTAGGTTTTTCGTTTTCTGAGACTAAATAAACTTTTCAGAGCCGTTTTTGCTCTCTGACCCATTCCTACTTTTCAATTTTACGTCTTTGAGCTTTAACCTCTAGAGAAGCCTAAAACCTGAAGTCAATTCATTGGTGAACGGGTGTCGCTGTACGGATTTTGAGGTTCGGTTCTTTATTGTTTATGATATTTCGTCTTAGTTTCTAATTCGTCTCTATCAATTTTATTTTCGTTCTTAATGGTTGCAATTTCAGTTCTTCTTATTTTGCTTGAACAACTCGAATTCTGTTTTTGCAAAACGCGATTCATTTGTGTCCGCGCTTGCTAGTATACAATCTCGTTTCGTAACCTTTGATTATTTCAAGTTATATGGATGCTTAATTTGTTTAATTCGAATAGAAATTGATAGAGGATTGACATGAATTCTGTTATGATATTGGTTATGCTTTGGACGGCGCTTGTTCTCTTTCGTGACCGATTGAACCCACTGTTTCGGCGCTTGCCCGAAACCGTGTGAATTCGTATAAACTAATTAACGCTTGTTCTAGTTAGTTTATATCAATTTTGAATAGGAAATCTATAGAAACGTTATTTTTTAGAACCTGTGATAAATCCGAGAAGCGCACCCCGAAACTGGTGAATTGATTGTCTCTCTAAACTGATTTTCTTCCTAAACTGAAACTGTTTTCCTCAAAAACCCCCCTATTTATTGCTATCTGTTCTTTATTTCGGTAGTCTTTAAATTAGAAATCCTTGTGAGACGACTAAGGTTGCTTACCTTGTTACTATATTTCATATCTTTTAATTATTTTGACCCGCGTACGACCGCTGATCAAATTGCTGCCGTTGCCGGGGACCTCTAATTAGGGATTGCCAACTGCAGGATCCCCACTAAAATTACTAATGTTTTATTTTGTTTTTAGTTTTTTTTATAGGCTACAGGCTCGATCGCTATTCAGTACTACGATTTCTGCACACACAAAAAAACGGTTTTCGAGCAACCTTCTCGGATTGCTCCAAAAATTTGTCAGATAATCCAGAAAAAATCAAGGAATAGGACTTCCTTATAGGAAGTTAGAGCCGAAATATTCTAAATTCCTTCGTTTCCTATTTTAAACTAATTTGTTGAATTCTGTATAATCTCCAAAAAAATCCAAAAAAAATTGCATTTTTTTATTTCTTTAGATTTTTCGTGGTGTTTTTATAATTTTTAGATTAGAATAGATTCGTTTTTTATTTTCTGCCTTAATTTTCGCCTTAGGACATAGTTGGTATTTCTAAAATTCTTGCATTTTCTTATTTCTTGCTGCATACAGTGTATGACGAGGTCCAATACTGTTAACTTGCACCCTTTTGACCTTGAAATAGAGAGAACATTGCATTCTAGACTTAGGGATCATATAGCAAATAGTGGTAGTGATAGTGACAACATCTTTTGCCATAATCTTTTTTATTCTGATTCCGACCTTGATTCTGTTAACATGGCTGGTAGAACCCTTAGGGAACTTACTGCACCTGATGTTACTTACAATGCTCTATGTATTAATTATCCTGATGTTGCTGTTCCTTTTGAATTGAAATCTGGTTTAATACACTTGTTGCCAAAGTTTAATGGTCTTGCAGGTGAGGATCCTCACAAAAATCTCAAGGAGTTCCACATTGTGTGCTCAACCATGAAACCCCAAGGAATTCCAGAGGAGCGCATTAAACTGAGGATCTTCCCCCTTCTCACTCCAAGATGCAGCCATGGATTGGTTGTGTTACCTCCAGCCAGGTTCTGTTGAAAATTGGAATGACTTGAAAAAGTTGTTCCTAGAGAAGTTCTTTCTTGCATCCAAAGTTTCTTCAATCAGAAAAGAGATATGTGGTATCAGACAAAACTCCATTGAGTCTTTACATAAACACTGGGAGAGATTCAAGAAACTGTGTGCAAGCTGCCCTCATCATCAAATCTCTGAGCAACTACTCATCCAGTATTTCTACGAGGGTTTACTGCCCATGGACAAATATTATGGATGCTGCTAGTGGAGGTGCACTTGTAGACAAGACCCCAGCAGATGCAAGAGATTTAATAGAGAATATGCCCATTAACTCCCAACAATTCACAACCAGAATCAATTCTGCATTTCTAACAAGGGGGAGTAAATGAGATACATGTTACTGATCATAAGAGCTTAAAAACAGGTTGGATGAACTCACAGTTTTGGTAAAAAATTGGGAACAGGTCAGACAATAAGGGTTTGTGGTATTTGCACATTTAAAGAGCACCCCACAGATTCTTGTCCTACGCTGCAAGAGGATCCTAATGCTGATACCCCTCAAGCATATTGGTGTGCTTGATATATATACACAAATGTATGTGCAAGTATACACAATCGTAACAAGAAATAAAGTGAAAGTAGAGTGTCGTTCCCACAGAGATTGGATTAATTTACAAGTTTAAAATCAATAGTTCACTAGTGGAAGGTAACCAATAAACAATATGGTAGGAATGCAAGAATGTAAACAAACATAAAATAAACAAGCAAGTAAAGTTGGGGTTGAAATATATGATGAGAAGTAGTTGGAATGCTGCCCACTAAGTAAGTCACTTTTAACAGCATTATGTTATATACGATGATGGAGCAGTGGATGCTGCAACATTTGTTGCGTGCCTTCCAGTCACTATCGTCAGAGTTTCGTTACAAGTTTTATGTCTAAGCTCTAAATAAGTTCACTCATGTATACGAAGCACCCACAGTATCACCCTACAGACTATGCTATCCTATGTCTAGGTCTTAGCATGGAATAACAAAGTTTCCTTTATTAAACACTTACCCACATTAGTTATTGAGTCTAATCATAAACCATGTCTGAATTTATAATTTGCATTTACTTATAGCTGGCCAATTCTAAAGATGAATATGAAAGAGATATCATGCAAGAACTAAAATGCAAATATCAATATATAACATAAAACTAGTTAAAGGATCATTACAAAGTTTATGGCATCCCAACTACAAGAGAGTTTAGCTTTTGCTTAACATTACTAAGGACATACAAACTGATGTCAATAACATGTTCATATTACTGAAAAACACAAAGGAAAAGAAATAGAGTAGAAGATACACGGTTTAGTTCCCTTTGCATAGATCAGCCCCGTAATGCTTTAGCATCGCTTCGCAACATCACTGTGCGGGGAGCATTCCTTGTGCGAAATGTAGTTGCTTGAAGATGAAGGAAAAAGTTGTCAAGTTCTTCCTCTTCCAACGAAACCAGCTCCAATATGATTTGTAAGTGATAAATTCTGCTCTACTTGTGAATGAGAAGGTGAAGGATATTTATAGGCTCCTTGAGAGAGGTTTCTTCATGGTTGGGTTTACATGGAGAAGAAGTTGATTTCTTTTGAATCCATGTGCCTCAAAAAGTAGATTTGACCTTTGCTTTATTAAAGAGGTCCTATAGTGAATTGACAAGTGTCCTAAAAAGGTGGCTCCCTTGAGTGACGTTTCTTCATGATGAAGTTGCTTGAGGTTGGAGTAATTTCCCAGTTGTATCACTTGCTTTTATAAAGCTGATTTGATCTTTTAACTCTAGAAAGTAAGCTTATATGCATGGGCAAGTGTTTCTGAAAAATGCGCAAGTTGTAGGCTATGATGTCATAAAGTGGCACTTGAGATGATCCACTTATGCCACTTGCTCTAGTTTAGCTCATGATGATGTCAGCAGATAATGCTGGAGCACTTCAGTCTGCCACGAATGCTGGGGCGTTGATTGCTGGGGCATTTAATGCCATTTATTGATACATTTAGCATCGGTTATTTGAAACACCCAATGCTAAAAGTTATTTGTTGAGACAGTTAGCATCGGTTGTTTCAAATAACTGATGTTAAATGTCTAGTTTCTTTTTATCCGAACCAGAATTTATAAGAACCTGCTTTTGTCACACAGCCAGAACAAAAACCATAACCGAACCCATAACAGAAGCCATATAACACAACCATTGTCACACAGCCAGAACACAAACCATAACCGAACCCATAACCGAAGCCATATAACACAACCATAACAGAACCCATAACACAGCCAGAATTTATAACACAAACAGAATTTACACAAAACAGAATTTATAACACAACCAGAATTTATAACACAGCCAGAATTTACAATTACAAATTGGAACCATAACACAAACCATATAGAAGCAGCACAAATATTGGAACCATAATAAACCATAGAACCATAAGAAAGTATTTCTGCCCAACACAAACAATGGAACTAGTGTATCTAAACCAAATTTTTTCTAAAAAGACATTAAACTAGTAAATCTAAAATAGTGTATCTTTTTGTTCTGTACGAATCTTCATAAAGAAATCTGCCCAAAGTTAACGAACCTCCAAAAGTTCCTCTTCGGTGTATGCCTTTGGGTCATCAAATACCTACAAGTTTAAAATTACTCAAACAAATTATATCAAATCAACAGTATACGCACAAACAAATATCCAATCAAAATTATACCTTCTCCCAATTATCAACAACACCGGCACTCAAAATGGTCAGCATAAACTTCATCACATAATAGCCACAATGAAAACCATTCCGTTGTATTGGCATCTACACAATTGAATTAACAAAATTAAAGAGAGTATTATATATATCATATATTAATTCACTCTAAATTAAATCAACCCATATTTTAAATTACTTACTATAGGGTACAACCACTTGGTGGTCGATGTAGAATCCCCTTTGACAGCTACAATAACATAATATAAAATTATTTATAAAATTTCAAACCAAAGTTCAAATACTACAATCTAAACCATGATAAAAAAAATTAAAAACTTACCTGCTAAACATGTCTTTGATTTCTTTGTTTGGTTTGCGGCAAAAGGATCACATCCAGACCACAGTATTTTCATTTGGGAGTAGGACAACTAGTTGCCAATGATTGCTGCAACATTGATAAACTTAAAATTAAGCCACACACAAACAAAGGAAAATGAATTACCAATTCGTTGAAATATGCAATCACGTACCTATAGCAAAATGGAGCAATATATATGAACTTATTGGTGGTCAATTTCACTTGAATATTTTCAAGAACGGTATCCATGGGCATATTCTTCAAGTTAAGCTTATGTGGACATAGAAATCCATATATTTCATCCGTACCACTTTCAACACATTGACGATACAGATATCTAGTGGCACGTAATAAAAACTATCAAGTTTATTAATATATGTAGAAATGCGAGAAATTGACAT
Source organism: Astragalus membranaceus (assembly GCA_039519185.1). Lineage (NCBI taxonomy): Eukaryota > Viridiplantae > Streptophyta > Magnoliopsida > Fabales > Fabaceae > Astragalus > Astragalus membranaceus. Next base: position 159,880,724 of record CM076846.1, on the reverse strand, counting down.
AATGAAATAAACTTTACTACCTACGTGCACCATATGCTCAAATGGCTTAACTCAAGCCACTCTTCACCGGAAACCATGTCCATGATCTCTTTGAAGGAGACAAAGCTGACATGATCTTCATGCTCCAACCTTATCCTAGCATGTCTCTTATCAGCACACCCCGTCATAAGCATCTCTTTCAGCCAATCGATTTGGACCTCCGCCTCCTCCACATGAGATGGTGTGTAGCTAGCCTTAGATCCAACAGTGGTCATGGGAGAGGGAACCTGAACAGCCGCATTATGACCTCCACATGAAATGGTGTGCTGAATAATTAAAACATACATATAAATTAATTTAGAATTTATGAATTGATTCAAATAATACAACAGATCTAGTAATATAAACATATACCTCTGCCAACGCCTTGCGAACTCGGTCTTGCACCATCACTTCCACGCCCTCCATAATTTCTTTCATCAACCCCGCTTTATCAACTTGTGAGCTGCTCGAGCCAGAACGTGCTACACTTCCAAAGTATCTCGTCAGTCTGACACCTTTTCCAGCTCCATGAACACGCCCGAGATGCTTAGGTGTTCCAATGGCAGCAGTCAAAATATCATTCCTTCCTTGCGGAATGAAAGATCCTTGGCTACTCATAACCGTAAGTTCATCCTACAACAAAAACATATTCATGTGTTACAATTGAATTACTTAAACAAGGCATACTTTTATTCAACTTAGATCCACACAAAATTTTACTTACAATCTTAGATCCAACTGATGCTGACTCCTCCGATACATAAGATCCAGATCTGTTTTTGCGGCCAGCTTTCCACAGCTCATGACTCTCTGGAGATGTAGGCTCCACCTCCAAAGAAGGATTACTAGACTCCTCCTGAATTTTTTTTATTTGATCTTCTTTCAAACTCTTCTTCAACTTTTTATAACGGCCTGGCCCCATTGTGTGGTTGTATTTATTATTTTTTTGAATATTCTTGGCAGCTTCTTTCTTAGTCTGTTAGAAAGAACAAACACCACCACATATATAACAGATCATTATTGTTTAAGAAACTAAAATATTTGTAGTTAAAACAATACCACAAACTCCTCAGTGATACGACTGTTATAAAATGCGGCCCATGTCTCGGTAGAGATGCTGCTATACTTGTGACATGGCGTTTTTTCACCATTTTTATCCCCATTACGAAAGGCATATGTTCTGGTGAGAGTTGTCTTGAACTGTCTCCAACAAAGATTGATATGAGACATCCAAGTCTTCTCGAATTTCTTATCGTCAGGAACATCAAATGTTTGCTTTACATCATCCCAAGCAATCCTTTTTGTCTCGTCATCAACCTCACTCCAGCTCATGGGCAATATGCTTATTTTTGTTCATGCAACCACCCCCAAATAGGTCTTGAATTTGTTAGCATAAAGACCAATAAGATCGCCTTTACTATCAATATCCACTCTATATTTTTGCCCAGTTGGGCAACTAGAAGTGAACTTATGTAATGATGTCGGACGTCTAGTATTCTTTTTGGGAGGGTCGGCACGGGAATCATCCATGATATCTGTTTAAACAAAGGAAACAAATATATCAGTCATTCTATGCCATTTAAGTTCAACAGTGAAACATACAAAAGAAGAAACCTGTCACATACAATCGAAACAAACAGTCTTTGTCATTAAGTTCACCAGTACAATTTCATAAATCTGTCACATACAATAGAAATAAACAGTCATTGTCATTAAGTTCACCAGTACAATTTCATAAATCTGTCACATATAATAGAAACAAACAGTCATTGTCATTAAGTTCACCAGTACAATTTCATAAGTCTGTCACATACAATAGAAACAAACGGTCATTGTCATTAAGTTCACCAGTACAATTTCATAGGTTCAAAAAAAAAGAACAAATCTAAACTCCTTCGTATAAAATTCCTTCATTATGATCATTGCGAGTGGCATGTTCATCGTCAACTTCATTGTCATTAACTGAAGTAGGCACTTGTGTTAACAAACAAGGTGTTTCGAAAATTGCAAGACTTGAATCCTCATTTTCATCACTGCCTATTTTTCCTTGTAGGACCACTGACCATTTTTTGTTAGAAGGATCTTTGACATAGAATACTTGTTTTGCTTGGTCGGCCATGATGAAAGGTTCATCATTATAACTTATCTTGTCAAGGTCCACTAGTGTAAATCCCATTTTGTCGATACGTACACCATTGCTGCTGTTAACACACTTACATTTAAAAAGAGGCACTTTAAATTTACGGTAATCAAGCACCCAAATCTCTTTAATGACACCAAAGTAAGCAATGGATGCAAGTACGGGATTAGTATCCTTTGAACTAGAGAAGTGCATTGAGGAAGCCATGACCATAACTCCACTATTTTGCATGGTACTTTTGTCATCTTTCGATTTTGTGTAAAAGGAAAACTTATGTATGTCGTACCCGCTCCAACACACGACGTTAAAGCTAGGGCATGTGCTAACCATCTCAAAGTCTCAGAGGCACTCACATCTTTCTTAATCTCTAATTTAAACCAATCTATGAATGTGTTGTTATGCTCGTTCAATAACAATATTTCTTTCATTCGAGGGTTTTGGGCCTTTACTAACTCTTTATGTAGAGACAAGTAAGGTAATACCTCATCTGTGTTATCCAAAACATACAAATGTGCTTGAAGCACTTCAGCTCGACCCATGCTCTTAGTGGTTATACCATGTGTACCTTTACCTTGACATCTCCCTGCATAGCGAAACTTTGGTAGTCCCACAGATTTCGCTTCTGACAAGTAGTCTGAACAAAACTCAATAGCTTCTTCTGTGACATACCTTTCGACAATGGATGCTTCAGGACGATATTGGTTCTTCACACACCCTTTCAAGATCTTCATGTATCGCTCGACTGGGTACATCCACCTTAAATAAACAGGGCTGCATAATCTAATCTCCCTAACTAGATGAACAATTAAATGAACCATGATATCAAAGAACGAGAGAGGAAAAAACATCTCCAACTGACACAAGATAATAGCAGCTTCATTTTCCAACTCGTCCAATTTTTGAGGGTCGATGATTTTAGCACATATACTATTGAAGAATAGGCACAATCTAGTTATGGTATGTCAGGCATCTTTCGGCAAGATGCCACGAATCGCCACAGGTAGTAGTTGTTGCATCAAGACGTGGCAGTCATGCGACTTCAAGCCAACTAATTTGAGATCTTTCATTGAAACTAGTCGCGTTACATTTGAAGAATAACCATGTGGCACTTTGATTCCTCGTAGACACTCGCAAAAGCTCGTTTTCTCTTTTTTTTGACAAGGTATAACATGCTGGAGGCAAATATGTCCATTTACCTGTTTCCACTGGATGTAACTGTTCTCTTATACCCATCTCACACAAATCTAGACGAGAATTTATACAATCCTTTGTCCCTTGAATGTTGAGAAGCGTCCCGATGACACTATCACAAATGTTTTTCTCGACGTGCATGACATCAATACAATGTCTTACATCAAGATTGGACCAATATGGAAGATCAAAGAACACCGACCTCTTCTTCCACTTGCTTTTCTCCTTGGACTGCTTCTGCTTTTTGCCGAATACAACTTTGATGTCCTTAACCACTTGATAGACTTCTTCTCCGGTCAAGGCATTTGGAGCAATGTCATTTTCCTGGCACCCATTAAAAGCTTTTTTCAACTTGAGATATCTGTGATTAGGTTTGAGAAATTTCTGATGCCCAAGGTAGACCATCTTCCTTCCATGTTTGAGTTGATGGTGGCACGTGCCTTCTGCACAAATAGGACAACCTTTATGCCCCTTGACACTATACCCTGACAAGTTTCCGTATGCTGGAAAGTCATTGATTGTGCAAAATAACATGGCTCGCAGCTTGAAAGTTTCACTACAATACCCGTCAAACACATCCACGCCCTCATCCCACATGTTTCTCAAGTCTTCAATCAATGGACTAAGGTAAAATCTATGTCATTACCTGGTTGTCTCTGACCAGAAATCATCATGGATAACATCACATATTTGCGCTTCATGCACAACCATGGAGATAGGTTGTAAATTACAAGGAGAACAGGCCACGAGCTATGATTCGTACTTAAGTTACCATATGGATTCATCCCATCTGAAGCAAGTGTGAGCCTAAGATTTCTTGACTCAACGCCAAAATCCGGATACAAATTATCAACTTTCTTCCATTGCAAAGAATCGGCCGGATGGCGAACCTGCCCTTCACATTTCCTCTCATCTGCATGCCACCTAATGCTCTTCGCGTCATTTGCATTAGCAAACAAGCGTATGCACCTGGGTATTATTGGAAGATACCATAAAACCTTGGCAGGGGAACCCTTTGAGCTGTTGTCGTCACAACTAGATTCACCCGACTTCACTTTGTAGCGCGACCAATTACACGTAGGGCACTTGTGCAACTTCTCAAAGTCTTTCCAATACAATCTGCAATCACTTGGACATGCATGTATTTTCTGATACTCCACACCCATTGGACACAATATCTTCTTCTCATCATATGTACGTTTTGGCAATGTGTTACCTATGGGAAGCATGTCTGCCAACAACTCAAGCAATTAAGTGAATCCCTTATCAGTCCACCCATTTATCGCCTTCAGATTGATCAATTTTAACATCGCAGACATCCGTATTTTGTGCAACCCATATACAGAGGTTCTTCTTTGTCTTTTCACAAAGTATCATATTCATGCGCTCGCTTAAAAGATTCGGGACCAATGTCACGTATCATATCCTCCATTCGGTCATCCATATCTTTATCGACTTTCTCTCTTTTGGACACACTTGGGTTGTCGGTTAATTCACCATGCCATATCCATGTGCTATAATTGGGATAGAACCCATAAAAAAAGAGATGGTCTCGTATTACATTTGGTGGTTGTGGGGCTCGATTCACACAAAAACAACAAGGGCAGAAATAAGTTACACCAGTTTTGAGAACATCAATTTTGGCAAAATGTGCTTGAGCAAAATTTATAAACTCTTCGACTCCGTTCGCATACTCATCACTCAGACGATTACTTTGCATCCAACTACGATCCATGACTACGCTCCAAAATAATAGACCAAGTATTGCCAAAACAAAATCAAACTATCACATCAAACCAACGGCAACAATTAACAGTTAGTTATACAAGCATATCCTAACTAAGTTGAACACAACAGAACTGGAAAAATGCTCCCTCTCAACACTAGATTCCAGAGAACAACGACCAACAATTTGGCCAATGTTTTTACACCCGAAGTCAAGAAAACAACCATTTTCCTCCAAAAGTCATATACTATTGCTATTGCTAACACACACTTCCATCACACACTTCAATCACACACTTCCATCAAAAAAAGTGCATTCCAATAGTTAGTCTTATTATTAGTTAGAATGTATAATGTTGACCAAAAACTTGCAAATAATGAATCGGGAAACTTGCAAATAATGAGTAAACAATGAATCAATGAACATAAAGGTAGAACACACAGCAACCAAGAGACAGAGAGACTCACAAGTTCAGTAGGTGAATAGGTAATGAGGGTGAACTTTTTATCACTGTGATAGACTCGGTTCAACACAAAAATGACGAATCAGAAAAATTAAAATTAGGGTTTCAAAACAAAATAGAAGCAATTAATCAAACCAGAGAAGAATACGAACCAGGTGCGACGACGGAGAAGACTTCGAAGACTTTGAAGAGGCTGTCCTTAAGAGGAGGCCGTTTTCAAAACTTAGGGTTTCGAATATCCTTGCACTGAAACGACGGCGAGGAAGGTGACGGTGAGCAAGGCGACGACGAGAGTTGAGAACGGTCGAGCGTCGTGTTCGTCGAGTTCAGAGAGTGAGAGTGTCGTATTGTTGAAAGACCTCAGAGAGTGAGAGCACCGTCTTCGATTTCAAGCCCCAAAATAGAAGTGACGGCGAAGAAGGTGACGACGAGAGCAATGGCGATGACGAGCAAAGAATCGACGGCGAGGAAGATGGAGGTTCAGAGAGAGAGCGAGAGAGCCTTGAGAGAGTGAGACAGTTCAGAGTGTGAGAGTGAGAATGCGAAGAATAGTGTATGCGATGGAAAAAGTGAAAAAAATAAAACATGGCTTTTAGCGTCGGGTGTTTAAACAACAAAAATCAAGGAATAGGACTTCCTAACAGGAAGCTAGAGCCAAAATATTCTAAATTCGTTCGTTTCCTATTTTAAATTAATTTGGTGAATTTTGTATTAACTCCAAAAAAATCCAAAAAAATTTGCATATCTTTTTTTTGATTTATTTAGATTTTTCGTGGTGTTTTTATAATTTTTAGATTAGAATAGATTCGTTTTTTATTTTCTGCCTTAATTTTCGCCTTAGGACATAGTTGGTATTTCAAGAATTCTTACATTTTCTTATTTCGTGCTGCATACAGTGTATGACCAGGTGCAATACTTTTAACTTGCACCCTTTTGACCCTGAATAGAGAGAACATTGCATCGTAGACTTAGGGATCATATAGCAAATAGTGGTAGTGATAGTGACAACATCTTTTGCCATAATCTTTTTTATTCTGATTCTGACCTTGATTCTGTTAACATGGCTGGTAGATCCCTTAGGGAACTTCCTGCACCTGATGTTACTTACAATGCTCTATGTATTAATTATCCTGATCTTGCTGTTCCTTTTGAATTGAAATCTGGTTTAATACACTTGTTGCCAAAGTTTAATGGTCTTGCAGGTGAGGATCCTCACAAAAATCTCAAGGAGTTCCACATTGTGTGCTCAACCATGAAACCCCAAGGAATTCCAGAGGAGCACATTAAACTGAGGATCTTCCCCTTCTCACTCTAGGATGCAGCCAAGGATTGGTTGTGTTACCTCCAGCTAGGTTCTGTTGAAAATTGGAATGACTTGAAAAAGTTGTTCCTAGAGAAGTTCTTTCCTGCATCCAGAGTTTCTTCAATCAGAAAAGAGATATTTGGTATCAGACAAAACTCCACTGAGTCTTTACATGAATACTGGGAGAGATTCAAGAAATTGTGTGCAAGCTGCCCTCATCATCAAATCTCTGAGCAACTACTCATCCAGTATTTCTACAAGGGTTTACTGCCCATGGAAAAATATTATTGATGCTGTTAGTGGAGGTGCACTTGTAGACAAGACCCCAGCAGATGCAAGAGCTTTAATAGAGAATATGTCCATTAACTCCCAACAATTCACAACCAGAATCAATTCTGCATTTCTAACAAGGGGTGTAAATGAGATACATGTTACTGATCATAAGAGCTTAAAAAACAGGTTGGATGAATACTGGGAGAGATTCAAGAAATTGTGTGCAAGCTGCCCTCATCATCAAATCTCTGAGCAACTACTCATCCAGTATTTCTACAAGGGTTTACTGCCCATGGAAAAATATTATTGATGCTGTTAGTGGAGGTGCACTTGTAGACAAGACCCCAGCAGATGCAAGAGCTTTAATAGAGAATATGTCCATTAACTCCCAACAATTCACAACCAGAATCAATTCTGCATTTCTAACAAGGGGTGTAAATGAGATACATGTTACTGATCATAAGAGCTTAAAAAACAGGTTGGATGAACTCACAGTTTAGGTAAAAAAATTGGGAACAGGTCAGACAATAAGGGTTTGTGGTATTTGCACATTTAAAGAGCACCCCACGGATTCTTGTCCTACGCTGCAAGAGGATCCTAATGCTGATACCCCTCAAGCATATTGTTGTGCTTGATATATATACACAAATGTATGTACAAGTATACACAATCGTAACAAGTAATAAAGTGAAAGTAGAGTATCGTTCCCACGGAGATTGGATTAATTTACAAGTTTAAAATCAATAGTTCACTAGTGGAAGGTAACCAATAAACAATATGGTAGGAATGCAAGAATGTAAACAAACAGAAAATAAACAAGCAAGTAAAGTTGGGGTTGAAATATATGATGAGAAAGTAGTTGGAATGCTGCCCACTAAGTAAGTCACTTTTAACAGCATTATGTTATATACGATGATGGAGCATTGGATGCTGCAACATTTGTTGCGTGCCTTTCAGTCACTATCGTCAGGGTTTCGTTACAAGTCTTATGTCTAATTAAGCTCTAAATAAGTTCACCCATGTATATGAAGCACCCATAGTATCACCCTATGGACTATGCTATCCTATGTCCAGGTCTTAGAATGGAATAACAAAATTTCCTTTATTAAACACTTACCCACATTAGTTCTTGAGTTCTAATCATAAACCATGTCTGAATTTATAATTTGCATTCACGTATAGCTGGCCAATTCTAAAGATGAATATGAAAGAGTTATCATGCAAAAACTAAAATGCAAATATCAATATATAACATAAAACTAGTTAAAGAATCATTACAAAGTTTATGGCATCCCAACTACAAGAGAGTTTAGCTTATGCTTAACATTACTAAGGACATACAAACCTATGAAGCCCCGAAACTCTAAAAATGGAGACGTACCCGTTTCAGATACGTATCCGATACCGATACGCACCCGATACTTTCCGATACGTGCCCAAAGAGTATCCAATAATTTTTTAATTCTTTTTAAGAAATATTTTACTCGATACTTTTCAGATACATCTTTGATACTTCGTACCAACTAATGATACTTCTCAAATACTTTTTCGATACCTCTTACCAACTAAGCACATGATTGTCACTCATATATGATACACTTTAATACCTCAATAACTAAAAGACAAAATTATATATTTTTTCGTAATACACTAATAGAAGAAATAATATATTGGAATATATGGGTGGGATAATTTAAATATACGTAACTATCTCTACTTGATATGATCACAAGTATTTATTTCTACAATGTGATGATCATATATTGACTAATGATATGTTTATGTTTTATTGAGAAACTACGTACTAATATGAATATCTTACTCTATAAAAATTCATCTATTCCTGCCACTGACTATTCAGATTATAATTATACGATTTCGGGTGGTCTTAGTTACTTGTCCACCCTTAGTTTTTATGACTAGTCACTCATACATAGGTGTGTCGATTGTACTATTCCTTTCATCCATATATTTTCTTTGTGATTTTTTTTTATCTATTTGGGCAGTTTTTTTACATATCTATTAAATGCAATATTTCAGTTTTTCATCTTTGTTTTTTTTCTTTTTATGTTTTTATATATTTAACTTTTAATTTAATTTTTTTTTAAAGTATCCCAGCCGTGTCGTATCTTGATTTTCAAAATTTTCCCGTATCCCCGTATCCGTATCGTGTCGTATCCGGTATCGTATCTCGTATCTGGGCTTCATAGATACAAACTGATGTCAATAACATGTTCATATTACTGAAAAACACAAAGGAAAAGAAATAGAGTAGAAGATACACGGTTTAGTTCCCTTTGCATAGATCAGCCCCGTAATGCTCTAGCATCGCTTCGCAACATCACTGTGCGGGGAGCATTCCTTGTGCGGAATGTAGTTGCTTGAAGGTGAAGGAAGAAGTTGTCAAGTTCTTCCTCTTCTAACGAAACCAGCTCCAATATGATTTGTAAGTGATAAATTCTGCTCTACTTGTGAATGAGAAGGTGAAGGATATTTATAGGCTCCTTGAGAGAGGTTTCTTCATGGTTGGGTTTACATGGAGAAGAAGTTGATTTCTTTTGAATCCATGTGCCTCAAAAAGTAGATTTGACCTTTGCTTTATTAAAGAGAATAGGTCCTATAGCGAATTGACAAGTGTCCTAAAAAGGTAGCTTCATTGAGTGACGTTTCTTCATGATGAAGTTGCTTGAGGTTGGAGTAATTTTCCAATTGTATCACTTGCTTTTATAAAGTTGATTTGATCTTTTAACTCTAGAAAGTAAGCCTATAAGCATGGGCAAATGTTTCTGAAAAATGTGCAAGTTGTAGGGTATGATGTCATAAAGTGGCACTTGAGATGATCCACTTGTGCCACTTGCTCTACTTTAGCTCATGATGATGTCAGCAGGATAATGCTAGAGCATTTCAGTCTGCCACGAATGCTGGGGCATTGATTGCTGGGGCATCTAATGTTGTAGCATTGAACAAACACATTAAAAATACAATATGAGGCACCAAAAGTTTCAAATGATCACAAATCAGTTGCTAACCCTCTTTTACTCTAAACAACACATATAAACTACTTTAACAACAATATTACTTAGAAACTCACATTGATTTAAGTCTAGAACATATAAATAACTCTATATAACTAAGAGTTATCACATATGCAGCTAATATATTTAACCCTCAAGCTAATTTTGATTTGTCTTCTAACAGGTACCACCCAAGCTGGAGTAACCATCCAAACCTTAGATGGGGAAATCCAGCTGCACAATAACAATAGCACAGGCAACAAGCTAATCCACCACGAGCTGCTGCTAGGCCTGAACCTTTATTAGAGGATCTAGTTAAGCAGATGGCTGCCCAGAATCTCCAGTTCCATCAGAGAACAGATTCCTCAATTCAGAAGCAGGCACAAGTGGGACAGCTAGCTACCACAATTAATCAGATGCAAGCCCGAGGGTCAAACCAACTGCCTGCTCAAGCAGTGGTTAATCCGAATGCACCAAACCCCAATGTTAATGCTATTACATTGAGATCTGGGAAGGTTGCTGACACCCCAAAGGTGCCTGAAACTGTTGTTTTAGAAAATAATAAGGCACTTGAGCATGTTTCTGATGAACAGGAAATACCACTCCCTTTCCCTCATAGAGCAGTAAGTACAAAAAAACAAGATGAGGGGATACGGACAGTGAGATCTTAGATACTTTTAGAAAGGTGGAAGTCAACATTCCCCTTCTTGAGGCAATTAAGAAAATTCCAAAATATGTCAAATTTCTGAAAGAGTTGTGCACACAAAAGAGAAGGAGGAGGCTGAAAGGAATTGAAAAAGTCAACGTGGGGTATAATGTTCCAGCCCTCATGTTACCCATGCCCCAAAAGTGCAACGATCCAGGAACATTCTCTGTCTCGTGTACCATAGGCAATAGTCAATTTGACAGTACCATGCTAGATCTAGGAACTTCAATTAACGTAATGCCCACATCTATTTTTAACTCTCTTGCTCTTGGACCTTTGAAGGAAACAGGTGTTACCATCCAGCTAGCAAATAGAAGAAATGCACAACCTGCGGGGCTGGTTGAGGATGTTCTTGTTAAAGTTAATGATTTGATTTTTCCTGCAGATTTTTACATTCTAGACATGGAGGAAGAAACTAAGTCCAGCAGATCGCCTATCATTTTAGGCAGACCATTCTTGAGGACTACCAAAACCAAAATTGATGTACATGCAGGGACTCTTTCCATGGAATTTGGTGATACCACTGAAAAATTTAGCATCTTTAATGCTAAGAAACACCCCATGGAAGAGCATTCCCTTTTTAAAATTGAATTGCTTGATGGTTTGGTTGATACTTTGCAGGTTGACACACCTCCTATAGCTGATGTTGTGGATGTAGCTGCTACTGCCATTGAGCAGCCCCTTGTTTTAGAGCTTGAATCATCCCCTAAAAAATTTAACTATGCATATTCAGAGGGGAGTGGGAAGCTTCATGAGACTAATATAGCAGAGTTTAAATCTGAACAGGAAGAGAAGCCGCCAATCCTAAGGAAACATAGGAGTGGCATTGGTCTAACCTTGGCAGGCATTCCTGCCAAGAAAGTGTGGAAAGCTAAGCACTCTCATGATAAGATGATTTCCAGAAAGGAGTTCTCCGTTGGGCATAGAGTTTTATGGTTCAGATCCCGCCTGAAAATTATGGCTGGGAAACATAGATCCAAGTGGATTGGTCCTTTTGTTATTACGAACACTTTTTCCCATGGTGCAATTGAAATAAAAAGTGAGGCAACAAACAAAGTTTTCAAAGTCAATGGAAAGCGCCTCAAGTTATTCCATGAGAGTTCCGCATTTGAAGATGCAACCACAGAAGAACTCTCATCGGAACATCCCACCTACACTGCAGTTTGACAATGTATGCTTGTTGTTTTCATTGAGGACAATGTATGATTTAAGTGTGAGGGGGGAGTCTTTTAGTAGCTTAGTAGTTTTTCCTTTTCTTTTAATTTTTGGTTTGTTTTCCAGTTTTCCTTCTTTAAAAAAATTGTTATTTTAGCATGTTTTTCCATGAGTTCTTGTTTTGTACAAGTTGTGAGTGATTTCGCCATTCTAGGATCATTGATGTTTTGACATGACTTGATTGATTTCTTGTTGCTCTTGGTATAATAAGTTAGATATGAGCACTAAATTTTGCATCATTTGTGATAGTCATTGTCCCTGGTGAGAATTAAGGCTTTTTATTGGATGGACTACATTTTTCCATTCTCTCCTTTCTTGTGTGTGACTCTCTATGTTTGTTAGTTACTCTAGAACTTGACTTGATTCTTGATGAAGCACTTGTTCACATGCATGTTTGAAATGATTTAGGCAATTTTGTTCTTTTTTAGCTACTAGCCAAATGAGCCTACCCTGAATTTATCCCTTTGTATAAGCCCATTTGAGCCTTTTGTCCCATTCTTCGTTTTATAGCTCATTACAAGCCCAAAAGTGAAAAACAATGTTATTAACCAATTTTAGAGGGTGAATGAGCTTTGAATTGAAAATTGTCATATCCATAAGTGCGGGGGTGTCTAAATTGTGCAATTGTGGTTCTCACTTGGGTTAGTTCTTGGGTCTTCAATGAAAAGTTTGGCAAGTACATTTGTATAGAAAAATATTCCACAAAAAGAAAAAAAAAGAAAAAAGAAAAAAAAAGTCAAAAGAAAAAAATGGAAAATGTATATATTGTTTTATTTTTTTTTCAGGAAGAGAAAGTTGTGTGGAGAGAGTTATGTGGAGAAGTATATCAAAATAGATAAATTCATCATACCTTGTTGAAGTTGGACCCTCTCATGCTCACTTTACAATTGATTTTCATTGCTTCTTTGCCCTCTTTGATTCTTTTTAGCCTAGTGCCCCTTAGGATTATTCCACATTGACCTTGACCCCGTTACAACCCCTGTAAAGACCTTTTGATCTTATGTGGATGTGTTCATAAGTGTGGATGTTAGAAGCCTATCAAGCATATGATAGTGCTGACTTTCATTGATGTGCTTATTATATATATATATTTGAGAGTAAACACAAGCCTAGACACTTGAGTGATTGAGAGCATTACTTAGACATATCCTGTGAGGACTCATCACTTATGATTCACTCTTTGGTGCTATATTATCTTGTTTGCCTTGATTGTAATTAAGTGCTATCTCTGATTGTCATTCTCCTTGAAGCCTAGGAAAAGCATATCTCTTATGACTTTGCATTCTGTGGGTTCATTGGAAATTCATGTATTGTTTTTTGTCTTGTTTTTGCGGGTTTTGCCCGGAGTGCAAACGCTTAAGTGTGGGGGAATTTGATCGGTGCATTTTAATGCACTCTTTATAGCTTTTCACTTAGTATTTTTGATTGTGATCTGTGCTAATATTTAAGTCTTAGCACGTTTATAGACTTTGGGTCTTATTTGAGTAGTACAACAATTTCTTGATTAATTCTTGTTTTTATTGCATATTGACCCCTGTCTACTCTACAAGCACTAACTTTGGATGTGGTTATCCGATTGAGGCGAACAAGCATGCGTTGGAAACCCAATACGGAAGTCTTGAAGGTGAAAAATGCTAATTACCGAAGCAGTACCGTATAAAATGGGGTTTGGGCCGAATTTTAATTTGGTAACGGGCTTTTATCATAGAACCCGTTTAGGGATTTAGGTTTTTCGTTTTCTCTGAGACTAAATACGCTTTTCAGAGCCGTCTTTGCTCTCTGGCGCATTCCTACTTTTCAATTTTACATCTTTGAGCTCTAACCTCTAGGGAAGCCTAAAACCCGAAGTCAATTCATGGTGAGCGGGTGTCGCTGTGGTTCGGTTCTTTATTATTTATGATATTTCGTCTTAGTTTCTAATATGGCTCTATCAATTTTGTTTTCGTTCTTAATGGTTGCAATTTCAGTTCTTCTTATTTTGCTTGAACCATTCGAATTCTGTTTTTCCAAAACGCGATTTGTTTGTGTACGCGCTTGCTTGTATACAATCTCATTTCATAACCTTTGATTATTTCAAGTTATATGGATGCTTAATTTATTTCATTCGAAGAGAAATTGATAGAGGATTGACATGAATTCTGTTATAATATTGGTTATGCTTTGAACGACGCTTGTCCGCTTTCGTGACCGATTGAACCTACTGTTTCGGCGCTTGCCTGAAACTGTGTGAATTCGTATAAACTAATTAACGCTTTTTCTAGTTAGCTTATATCAATTTTGAATTGGAAATCCTTAGAGACATTATTTTTTAGAACCTGTGATAAATCCGAAAAGCGCACCCCGAAACCGGTGAATTGATTGTCTCTCTAAACTGATTTTCTTCATAAACTGAAACCGTTTTCCTCAAACCCCCCCTATTTATTGTTATCTGTTCATGATTTTGGTAGTCTTTAAATTAGAGATCCTTGTGAGACGACCAATGTTGCTTACCTTGTTACTATATTTCATATCTTTTAATTATTTTGACCCGCGTACGACCGCTGATCACCCATTAAAATGTTGTGCATCACCTGCTTAGGATCTTGAAGCGTCACTTGGCCCAAGGTGTGCTCTTCCGTCCCTCGGGCTTCCAAACGTGTTTATGCATTCGTAGACGCGAATTGGGACAATTGTCAAATAACTTGAAGGTTCACCGCTAGTTATTTTGTCTTCTTATGTGATGCTCTCTTAGCATTGAAGTCCAAGAAGTAACAAACTACTACTTGATCTTGGCAAAGACTAATTATAAGGCCTAGCTCAACTAGCAAATGCCAAAATTGTTAGGCTAGATATATCATGTCTCGGGTTCGAATTTGACCTCATACTTGAGTGAGTGAGTTTCAAGTGACACTTATCATTTCGTCTACGGACAAAATAAATCTTGGCAAAGACTAAATATTATGTTATTATGTTTCTTGTCATTGAGTTATCGTGGCGCAAGCAAATTCTTCGCATTATTAAAGTTCATTTCACTTGAAGCATGGTTTTTCATACCACTAAAAGCATTACTTTCTGGGTTCGAATTCTGCCTTGGGCATGCAGCAGTGTTAAATCTCTTGAGGAAGAGCTTTGTCGCCCATTGTGGTCCTATCCGGCTCGAGGGATTAGTTTCTGTAATTACGCGTAGAGGATACCCGATTTATCCAAAAAAAAAACATGACTATCTATGATAGTTTCCCCGCAAAAAAAATTAGCCAACAATCTCATGTCAATTTAGAGGCCTAAACCTATGGATATAGACCCTCATTTCATTAAGGAGCATGTTCATCAATTCGATTTCAACAACACAATTCATGTGCCTCGTCAACAACTCGTTTAACAGTTAGATCGATGAAATTCATATTCAACTCAAGACTAATAAAAAAAATTGAATCTAATTTTTCATGATAATGTCTAACAATTAATCAATATATATTCTATTTGCCCGTATAAAAGTAATATGTGTCAGTAATAATTTTTTTGATTTATTAGATGAAATCACAAATAAACACCACGTACGCATATTACTACTGTTCACACCCAAATTCAAATTCGGGAGGGAACGTTCTCATGTCGTTGAAATTGTCAAGACAAACCATCGGTGAGAGACACATGTTTGAGTAATAATGATACTATGCAAATGTGTAGAGCTAAATAACTTTTTTTTACCCAAAGAGCTAAATAACTTAGAATTGTAGTATCTATGTGTGTAGCAATGATTTTATGCAATTGTAAATGTTTTTTTTACCCAATGCGACTGTACTAAGTCTAAATACTTGAGCACTGAAATATTATATTTCTGGCCGACTTTGCTAAACATCTACTGGTAAGTTTTTTTGAGGTCATTCACCTACTAATAATTTGAAGTGTCTATTTCGGCTACTTTTTTCTTCATATACACTGCTGACGCCCTCGTAGTCCACTAAAAATGTAGAGGCTTTGGGCCGCAAATTTTAGTCTTAGTATTAGATGTGTAACAAAAATGCTTTGGGTTTCTTTCAGTTTAATCAAGGTTTTGGGTTCGAATTCAGTCTTAAAAATGTCGTTCATTGTGGTCATATCCGACTCAATGAACCAGTCTCTGCGGTCGCGCGTGTAATCAAAAGTTTTAGCCGCACGTGTAACCAAAAGTCTAAGTATTAGATGAGTGGAACTAAAAACAAGTTATTTTGGTAAATGAGAGAACTAAAAACAAATAAAAGTTTTAGAAAGACCAGAATAAAATCTTACCAATGTAATGCATATATTTAGGCTCTGTTTGACAAGTCTCATCCGCTAGTAGATAATTGACTAGCGAATTTGGTTAGCGGTTGACGAGTACGCGTATTTGGTAAGTATTGGCGTTTAGCGTTTTCCTTCACGGCGACTATGGAGACTAATCATTTGAGGTATCTGAGATCCATTTAAGGAGACCTCTCCCAACAAATGTTTTCCCATACGCACCGGCCAGGGATCGAACCCAAGACCAAATGGTTAAGGGACCCAAGTATCTACGACTTGTACCACATCATGTTGATTAAATTCATTCTCTATCCTCATTAAAATAAATCAAACAATTTAATCATGAATTAAATAAACATTTCCTTTTATGGCATTTTACATTTATTAGTTAGATTAACCGCTAGATTTACCAACACGTCAATTGCTATCAGCTAACTTATCTGGTATTCACTATCCGCTACCTAGTTTATCCGCTACATTTTACCAAATAGAGCCTTAATCCTCGATAAAAAAAAGTCTCAATAAAAACATATTCCATTCTCCTAATTAATAACGATCTTCAACAAAGTTAAAAGCTATAAAAATGACAATTTCGGTTCTATCTCATAACCCCTTTTTTTATGAATCATAACCCGGTGGGTTACACCATAGAAAAAATGTTTATACAATGATTTCAGAGCATGGTCACGCCATTAGATTCGTTACAAGTTCAATTAATTAGTTTTAAAAAATACTATCAATTTGACTACTAGCGAAAATTTTATTATGGACTCTGCTGATTCTATGAATAATGTTTACCTTTAGAGAAAACACATGCATTCCCTCAAATATGTAGCTTTCAAAATACAGTTCCAGAGAGTCCTGACGACAGCAGAAATTATTATAATGGCAACTTGATGAAAAGATATATATAGTTTTATGTTGAAAAGAAATTCAACTTGTTTGAATGAAAATATTTTACGTAACCGTGCAAAGATATGGCCAAACTGTTTGGTGAGAATATTCAACAAGTTGCTCTTAAATTAATAATAATTAGTTGGTCAAAAAAAAGTAATAATAATTGATGTTGTATTTTTCATCATTTCAACCAACCAAGGAATTGAATTGCATATAGAGTTCACTTTCTAAATTTGTGCACGTGAAGATTTTTATCTATATTTTATCTTTTTATTCTCTTTTTTTTTTTCAATTTCAAAGTTCATCTGGTAAATCCACTATGGGTCTCTCTAATATTCAAACTAATATTGAAGATTTAAGCAGACTCTAATATTGATTTTATATGATCACAGAAGATACTAAAAAAGAAGAAAAATACTCAAAGATTGCGGTGATGCGCACGAGCTGGTAGTTGTTGGCACGTAGTGAGTAATTACATGGTTGCCATTGCCAACAATGTTAATGAGAATTTTTCAAGTCAAAGTCAAATGTCTTACTTTTGTTACGGTCATCGGTCAGCTTCAAAGGCTCTGTAATGCTATGTTACGTGGGATTTTGTCTTCCTCCTCATGTGCCCCGTAACATTCTTTTGGTAAAAAAATCACAGTATTTATTTATTTTTCTAATTTAAAAACTATATATTTTTAGTCTTACTAAAATTTTTACGATGAAGTAAAGAGAAATAACCAATTTCCAGCTTTTGTTTCGGGTGAAAATTATACTTCATTATAACAATTTTTTCCACGTATCGCTGAAATTGTCAAGACAACCAACAGTGACAGACATGATAACAAAAAATTATGGTAATGTTGAGTTTGATTGTAGCGTGAGACAATCACCAATGGAAGAATTAATCAAAGAATGATGATTAACAATAAGAATTACTTTGTACAGAATCAATTGAATGGAAGAAATTAAAGAACACTAAAATGCGAAACAGAAATTGAGAAAGATGAACACACGAAGTTGTTGACGCAGTTCAGCATCCAATATGGAATACCTACATCTGCGGGACCATACAATCGATTGGATCCATTTCATTGATCATGATAGAAGAAGAGTTTTACACAATTGATTGATTCCCAATGGTGTTTCCCCCTCACTGCCCAGACCCCTTGTTTCCCAATTCACTCCTCTCTCTCCCTAGTGTCTTAGATCACTCTTATTCTCAGTTACAACTGAATACTGCTTATATACAATATGCTAGGATACACTGCAGCAGCAAGCACTCTTAATTGAGTGAGAATATTGGCGCCCCTTGCAACTGAAAACAGACTAACATAACTTCATAGCCTCTAACAGTAACTGACTTAGTGAATTCATATGAGGGAGACTGAATTGATGAGCTGGCAAGGATTGAATTGCCACATCAGCAACAATCTCCACCTTGGAAATTTAAGCTTCAAATCAAGCACAATGAAACAACAACCGAAGAACGGTCCAAATACCTCTAGCCTTAGGCAACTCTCAACAAGTTCAAGCAATGCTTGAACTTGGCCAGAGGAACCACCTTGGTGATAAAGTCTGCTGGATTTTGTGCAGTGTGCACCTTGTGAATCTGAACCTTAACTTCAGATATTACATCCTTAATCCAATGTAGCCTTATGCCTATATGCTTGGTCCTTTCATGAAATGAATTGTTCTTGCAAAGGTGTATTGCACTTTGAATGTCACAATACACCTTCACAGAGTCCTGTTTTATTCCAAGTTCATTGACTAGACATCTCAGCCATAGTGCCTCCTACACAGCTTCAGTAACACCAATATACTCAACCTCAGTGGTTGAAAGGGCAACCACATGTTGGAGAGATGCTTTCCAACTAACTGTGTTACCAAACAAGGTAAACACATAACCTGTTAGTGATCTTATTTTGTCACGATCACCAGCAAAATCTGAGTCCACATATCCATCAACTCCACCTGAGTTATAAGCTTCTTCTCTATAACATAGACCCAGTTTAGTTGTACCATTTAGATATCTCAGAATTTGCTTCACCACTGTCCAATGTTGTTTTCCAGGATTGGACAAGTACCTGCTAACCAGACTCAGAGAGTATGCTAGATCAGGCCTAGTACATACCATAGTGTACATCAAGCTCCCAACTGCACTAGCATATGGAATGATCTCCATTTGGTTTTGTTCATGTTCAGAACCAGGACTATCAGACTTTGACAGTTTGTATTGTGCTCCAACAGGTATGTTTGCTGGCTTGGCAGTAGACATTTTGAACCTGTGGAGAACTCTGTTAGCATAACCTTCTTGAGTGATAGACAGTTCCTTAGAATCTTCCTTTCTGGTGATCTCCATGCCCAGAATTCTCTTGGCTTGCCCAAGATCTTTCATCTCAAACTCTTTGTGCAACAGTCCCTTGAGTCTAGTTATCTCTTGCTTATCTTTACTTGCAATAAGCATATCATCTACATATAGAAGCAAGTAGATGTAATTTCTTCCATCCAATTGCTTATAGTACACACAACTATCACATGTGCTCCTCTTGTACTTGATATCAATCATGTAACTATCAAACCTTTTATACCATTGTCTTGGGGATTGTTTCAATCCATATAATGACCTTTGAAGTAAACACACATGATCCCTTTTACTAGGCTCTTCAAAACCCTTTGGATGACTCATGTAGAACTTTTCTTCAAGTACACCATGTAGAAAAGCTGTTTTGACATCCATTTGTTCCAAATACATGTTAAACTGAGTTACAAGTGCTAGCAACACTCTTATGGAGGTGTGTTTGACAATAGGAGAAAAGATTTCATTGAAATCAATCCCCTCTCTTTGAGTGTAGCCCTTGGCTACTAGTCTTGCTTTGAATCTAGGAGGATCCTTATCAGAATTTGCCTCTTTCTTCTTGTAAATCCATTTACACTCAACCAGCTTTGCTCCAGTAGGTTTTCTTACCAGCTTCCATGTCTCATTTTGTGCAGTGCTTCCATCTCATCCATCATGGCAGCATGCCATTTGTGGTGATCTCTGCTGGCCATTGCTTGCTTATAGGAGACAGGTTCATCATTTGTGATGCAAGCAGAGGAGTTCAAAGCATATGCTGTCATTGACTCATCTCCAAACCTACTTGGTGGTTTGATTATCCTCCTTTCCCTATCTCTGCACAGCATGTAATCACTGTCAGATTCCTCTGGTTCAGAATCTGAGCTAGATTCGTCACTTAACACATGATCACTTGTGTTGACAGCTTGCTCTTGCTGAGGTTGACTTTCATTTGGATATCCACCAAGCTCCACCTCAATTTGAGCCTCCTGGTTAGGTGATTGTTTATCAAGAGTCTCACTGTTTTGGCGTCCTTCAAGAAGCTTTGACTCTTGAAAAGTAACATCTCTGCTAATGATACATTTCTTATCATCGACAGATCATATCCTGTGTACATTTCTTATCATTGGCATACATCAGAGTACTTCCTGTTCTAAATACTGAACACATACTAATACCGCTTCCTGTTCTAAATACTGAACACATACTAATACCTTGATGCTAAAGACCGTCAAGCGCACTTACATAACTTAACATAAAATACATAAAGCGTTCTTACACCACTCAAACTAGTGTTCAGTACCAAAATAGAAAGTATGCGGAAGCGATTTACAACTTTAACAACATAAGTCGTACAATCGAATATTCTAAGATACAAAAGGAAAATACATAACAAGATAAAAGAAAGCGTCAGCAACTCCTCAAGCGTCTCCATGACCGTGCCTCATCATCTTCAACTTAGCCTGCAACTCTGAAAAACAACAACATATGAAGGGTGAGACAACTTGTCTCTGTGAGTTCTATCGAGACCCCTTACTAACTCTCTCGGTTCATTATGCTTGATTCATGATTCATAGTCCCTATAGTTTACTATGTGGAAACCTGAAACGTGTAACTCGTAGTCCTCCTATGCAACATACGAGAGACACACACATAACAATGATTCTTAGCATATCACCGGCGACTTTATTTGAAAGCACCGGCAAACCCATTCCCTAGCCATTCTCTACCAGGGACAAACGATGACGGGGCCTAGGTTCTGGGGCTCATGACTTCCCCTCCCACCAGTACGCTAATCTCCACCCGCATTGAGCCGTCTACCCGCATTGGGTCGTCAACAATCAATAACATGAACATAACATAACATTATTATTATTACCATTATAACCTTAGTGATCTCACTCGTGACTACGAAGCTTGTTATCCTGACTTATAGACATCTACAGCTAAACCACCTACATTCATGTATCTCAAACACAATCAACACTACCCGCATTGGGCCGTCACATAAACAATATACCCGCATTGGGCCGTCTACCCGCATTGGGCCGTCAACAAACAATGTACCCGCATTGGGCCGTCACATAAACAATATTCCCGCATTGGGCCGTCAACAAACAATGTACTCGCATTGGGCCGTCACATAAACAATATTCCCGCATTGGGCCGTCTACCCACATTGGGTCGTCAACAAACAATGTACCCGCATTGGGCCGTCACTTAAGCAATATACCTAACCATGACATGAACAATTAACATCAACATGAAACCCACCTCAATTATAATCACACCCTCACACGAGGTTTACGCTTCGGTTTTCCAACAATTTAACTTTCAAACAGGACATTATACAGTATAAATTATCTATATAGATAGGTCTTTGAAATAGCTTTAAAACGCACCTGAGAACGCCTCAATCGGGTTCCCGGGTCAAAAGTTATTGCGAAAACAAGTTTAGGTTATTTTGCTGAAAACTGCAACGCGTCGCGACGCGAACTGGTTCCGCCGCGACGCGAAAAGTGATAGAAAGTTTTGCGTTGCAAAAATAATACAGGGTCGCGACGCGATGGGGACCTGATCTGCAGAAAAACAGACTTTCGAGACTCGGTTTTGTGCCGTTTCGCTTCCTAGACGGCACCGAGACTTTCCATGACCTTTACAACCTAAAAACCAAGGTAATCAAAACCGAACCGGACATTGAACCGGAAGAGGTAGCGGTTCAGGGGTTCTTGGGTTCAATCGGTTGAACAGGGGGTTCAACCGGAATTAATTAAATATATTATTTAATATTTTTATTACAATATATAAAGGATAAAAAACGATAATACCCAAAATTTCACACCACAAACAATTAAATTATGCTTAACTTAAGCTCAACAATATAATATCCAAGTCATTAGTTAAAGTTACACATAAAATTGGTAGGTATAAAAAAACTCAAAATTTGACATGTTTAAAATATATATATTTTAATGCATTATTTAGAAAGAAAAAAAATAATGTTGTTGAAAGGTGTGCACACTCTAGCTCTATTTATAGAGAAACACAGCTCATTCTTCTTATTTGTCATCGGATGTGGGACTAGATATTCACCTTGCAAACAGTGAAGCTAATGTTGTTGAAAGGTGAATATCTAGTCCCACATCGGATGGCAAATAAGAAGAATGAGCTGTGTTTCTCTATAAATAGAGCTAGAGTGTGCACAGCAAAATATAAGTGAGATTCTTGGCTTTCATAATATATAAAATAAAATATATAAATAGAGCCCCGACACTCATTTTGTTTTACAAAAAATAGTTTAAATTTTTTTATTTCAGTTAAAAAAAAGTCATTTCTCAGAACCACTTATAACTGCCGGTTCTGGCCGGTTTTGCCGGTTTTTGAGCGGTTTCCCGATTTTTCACCCGGTTCTTTGGCCATCCGGTTCTGGGGTCTAACTGGACCGGACAGGGGTCCGGTTCCCGGTTCAACCGGTCGAACCGGCCGGTCTGGTCCGGTTTTGATTACCTTGCTAAAAACAGATATTCTAACCAGCAATTCCAGTCCAATTATTCAATCCAAATCAGTCACACATAAACAATTATCGTCAAACAATCAATCAATCGAAAACTTATCAATCGAAACGTTATTTTCGTAAAACGGTTTTTAACGCAAATTATCGCAAAACGGAGACAGACTCAGCACATGATTCATAATTCATAAAACAATTCCCTAGTGAGTATAGAACTCACCGAATTGAAGAAATCGCGAGAAGTCGAGCCGAGGTACGAATCTACCGAACCGTAAACACGAACAATCCCCGCGACAAACCTCTAGCTCTCACGAACAGCAATCCTTAATCAACTCGAATCCAGAAACTACAAATCCTTCGCCAGCTGCTCTAGATCGGAATGAAGGTTCTGAAATCACAAGGAACTGAAGTGGAGGTTCCTTAACAGCCCCATATGGCAAAATGATGAACATGAAACCTAGGGAGACCCATTTTTATGGACTTTGAAGCTTGGACAGATTTGGTAAAACTGGTGTGTGGTGGTTCTCGAATTTCTGGATGAGGGAAATGGAATGAGTGAAGGATCAGTTACTGAGTTGGTTTCACTCTAGCCTCTAACCTTAGCAATTATCATCAAAGTGGCAAACTCCATTGTTGACCCCTTGAAGGGCATGACTTTCGAATATGGGAAGAAGAGGATGGATGGCTTCTAGGTGATGAAACTTGTATCAATGCAAAGAGGAGACTGAACTGAATGAGATGGAGTAAATGGATGAAACATGCATCAAATTTTCATGGTAGCTCCCCCTCAAAGCTCTCTTTCTCTCTCACGCCTCCCTCTCTTCCTTTCTCTCTGTTTTCCAGTTCTGAAAAATGTGGAAAGAAATGTAGTGTGGCTGTTTGGCTTGGGGTTTGGTTCAGCTGTTCACTTAATGGTGGGGAATTTACCCTATTACCCTTCAGCTACTTATTCTCCTCATCCTAACTAACACATGGCGTAAGGTAATTAATTTAACTTAACAACCAAGCACACAAGTATTAACAAGTCACCAATTAGTATTTCACTTCCTAACATAATATATATATATATATATATATATATATATATATATATATACATATATTCGATATTGTTAAATAATTACTAGACCCTTTACTAATATCGCCTATATAATTACTTAACTCTATAACCCTTAATCTTATATCAGTCGACGAAGTTTCTAAAAATTTGGGGATGTTACAATGTAACCCTTAACTCCATCAGGATATCCCATGAACAGGCCTTTCTTTGCCCTTGGTTCAAGTTTTCCTTCATTTACATGAAAATATGCAGGGCACCCAAACACTCTCAGATTGTGAAGGTTTGGTGCCTGTCCAGTCCACACCTCTTGAGGTGTTTTGAAGCTAAGAGCTGTAGATGGACTCCTGTTAATCAGATAGCATGCAGTGTGCACAGCTTCACCCCAATAGGTCTTTGACAGCTTCGCACAGGACAGCATACATCTGACATTTTCTAACAGTGTTCTGTTGAGTCTTTCTGCAAGACCATTCTGCTGTGGAGTACTTCTAATAGTGAGGTTTCAATAGATTCCTTGCTCTGTGCAATACCTATTGAACTCCTCATTACAGTATTCCAACCCAATATCAGTCCTTAGAGCCTTTACATGTAAACTAGTTTGTGTTTCAACCTTTTTCTTCCAATTTACCAAGATTTTGAATGCCTCATCTTTAGTCTTAAGTAAGTAAATCCAAACTTTCCTACTAAAGTCATCAATGAAGGTCATGAAGTACCTGTTTCCACCATGAGAGGGTGTCTTGGAAGGCCCCCACTAGTCAGAGTGGATGTAACCAAGCTTCTTTTTAGTCTTGTGGATGCCTGTTGCAAACCTAACTCTAGTTTGCTTTCCAATCACACAATGTTCACAGAAATCTAGCTTGTTGATCTTGTCACCACAAAGTAGATTTTGTTTCTCCAATTCCTTCAAACCTTTCTCACTCATATGGCCAAGTCTTTGATGCCATAGGAGTGATTTTGGATCTTCAGTTGCTGCTATGATACCTCACCAGTAGCTGTGGCTCCTTGAAGGATATACAAACAGTTTGCTTTCCTTGTTCCTTTCATCACCACTCTAGAACCTTTCATCACTTTCAAGATACCATCTTCACCCCTGAAATTGAAACGCGGCTTCTCTAAAGTGCCAAGAGATATTAGGGATCTCTTGAGTTCAGGGACATGCCTTACATTTGTCAATTTCTTTATTGTACCATCAGCTAATATCAGCATCACTGTTCCAATTCCTATGACCTTACAAGTAGCATTGTTTCCCATGATTACCTTTCCACCTGAATAAGGTTTGTAGTCTGTGAACCAATCTCTTCTAGGACACATATGATAAGAGCAACCAGAATCCATAGCCCAATCCCCTTCTTCATGCCTGCTGCAACAGTCCATGGCTTCATCACTGTCAAAGGCAGCTACTAAGACCTCACAGCCGTCATATCCATCAGAGGAAATTGAGGCATCTCCTTTGCTTTTAGGATCATTGCTCTTCTTACTCTTTCTTTCAGGACGGTCTTTCTTGTAGTGCCCTACCTTGTGACAAATGTAGCACTTATATTTTGTTTTAGATTTTGATCTTGATCTCCCCTTTCCTTTATCATCTCTGTTGTTATTTCTTCCCCTAGCTACAAGACTTTGCCCTTTATCTGAATCTTTATTTCCAGACTTCTTTTGGAGTTCTTTTGACAATAATGCACTTTGAACCTCATCAAGGGTTATGGATTCCCTCCCGTATATCAAAGTATCAGCAAGAATGTCATACTCACTAGTTAATGATCTAATTAACAACAGAGCTTGATCCTCATCCTCAATTTTCACATCAATATTTTCTAAATCTAGAATCAGTTTATTGTATTCATCAATATGGTCACTGATTGACATACCTTGATGCATCTTGAATGTGTAGAGTTTCTGTTTGAGGTATAATCTGTTGGCCAGAGATTTTGTCATGTACAGGCTTTCAAGCTTGACCCAAACAGCAGCAGCGGGCGATCTCCTTTGAAATTTCCCTCAAAACTTTATCAGCTAAACAGAGGATGATTGCATTGTAGGCTTTCTTCAACTTTTCTTTCTTTTCTTTTTCTGACAGTGTGTCTGGAAGCTTGTCTTCCCCTTCCAGAGCATCTTCCAATCCTTGTTGTGTCAAGATTGCTTCCATCTTCATTTTCCAGAGACTGAAATCGTTTTTCCCATTGAACTTCTCAATGTTATATTTTGCCATCTCCATTTGCGCAAGAACTCAACAAATCGCTCTTGATACCGTTGTTGAGTTTGATTGTAGCGTGAGACAATCACCAATGGAAGAATTAATCAAAGAATGATGATTAACAATAAGAATCGCTTTGTACAGAATCAATTGAATGGAAGAAATTAAAGAACCCTAAAATGCGAAACAGAATTGAGAAAGATGAACACACGAAGTTGTTGACGCAGTTCAACATCCAATATGGAATACCTACATCTGCGGGACCATACAATCGATTGGATCCATTTCATTGATCATGATAGAAGAAGAGTTTTACACAATTGATTGATTCTCAATGGTGTTTCCCCCTCACTGCCCACACCCCTTGTTTCCCAGTTCACTCCTCTCTCTCCCTAGCTAGTGTCTTAGATCACTCTTATTCTCAGTTACAACTGAATACTGCTTATATACAATATGCCTCAGTTAGGATATGAGCAATTTTATTAACATTCTTCTTAAAGAACTCAAACATGAGAGCTATAACTAAAACAAACTAATAAATTCTTACAACTTCAAATAATACATCCAAACTCTGAATTAGGGACCATGTACAGATACATTTATAACCACTACTTTAGTATCTAACTCAAAAATTACATCCCCAATCCCCACTAATATTTAGCATTTGGCATTTTTATTAGTCGATCTCCAACTCTTTAGTGTCCTATTTGGAATCAACGCCACAATTTCCTCGTTCACCATATCCCAATAAGCCTTAAAGAAATTGAAGTTATATTGACATCGCAACTTCACAATGCCTCTTTAATTTTTTTCCATAAAAAGGCTTGTAAACAATAATCCATCATTAGTAAAGAGTCTCTCCTAAATGGAGTTCCATCAAGAATTGGTTGCATAATTTTCTTCAGTAAATTGTGATTCAAAACGCATCTTAACTTCACTTTTTACTCCACTTCTTCCACCCAACCATCATCAACCTTTAAGGCAATGATTTTATTTCTCTTCAACATATCTCACGTACAAGTGGAAGAATTTTGTGTTTACATCTCCCTGCAAAATCCAATTGGCCCTAGAGTTTTGCAAAAAGCTCCATTAACTGTCGATGCCGGAATGTTCCACCTACTACAGGTGCTACATCAAGCAAATTATACTATTTAACAAATTTAATTATATCGATACTAATCAATTCAATTATTGAATTTTTTTTTGTTACCGTGTAATTGATGCGCAGTATTTACCGGTTTTGTCGGTGACTAATATATACCGGGGAACCTAGCTGAGTACGTGTACATACCCGGCTTTGCCGGATCGTGTGGTTCTCCCCCTCCCAACATTTGTCAAACCCAAGATTCGAGCCCAGTTACCACTACTAAAAAAACAAAAATTAGAGATGGCTCAAATCCGTCGCTAAACAACAAAAATCTGTCACTAATTGGTTTAGCGACGAAATTTGCGACGATCCATGAGCCGAAACCAATTTTGGCGTCACTAAATATTTAGCGAGGGATATTGAAATCTGTCGCTAATAGAGAGGGAAAAATCTCTCGCTAATAGAAAGGGAATTTTTTTCGTCACTAATAGGTAGAAAATTTTTTCGTCACTAATAGAGAGGGAATAATCCGTCACTAACGACGATAAACCTTTTTTTGACTTCTTTTTAGTGAGGAAGTTTTAGTGAAGGATTTTCTATCAATTTAATGAGCAAGATATATAAATGAGTAAGATATTTGGAGACAATGAGCTGCAACAGAAATATATAAATGAACTTTTTTTATAGTTGAAATTTTATTGAAAATCACCGGCAAAGGGCGAGCACAGTGAGCCAAAGGTACAGCAGTGTCTCAATCAATAGGATATACTAATACGAAGAAAACAGCCACACAATAGGCCTTAACAACCACACCCTTTTACACCTAGATGTCATACAAAGAAAGTAAAAATATTTTTAACATAGCTAATTACTAACTTTGGCTAGATCGATCCTTGCCCAGGAAACACACCAAAGCACAAATAGACAAGACCACTTGTGCAACAGCTCCCAACTCATGAGTACACCAGTGGAAAAAAGATATTTAGCGTCGGTTATTTTGGATATTTAGCGTCGGTTATCGTCCGATGTTAAATGCCGCGATGTTAAAAGTGAGACATTTAGCGTCAGTTATTTACCCGACGCTAAGTGACACTTTTAGCATCGGATTTTCCGAAAACCGATGCTAAATGTCCCTTTCATCACATTAATTTAGCATCGGTTATTTGAAACAACTGATGCTAAATGTATCAATAAATGACATTTAGCATCGGTTGTTTCAAATAACCGATGCTAAATGTATCAATAAATGACATTTAGCATCGGTTGTTTCAGATAACCGATGCTAAATGTCATTTTTTTTTATCAAAAATGACATTTAGCATCGGTTATTGGAAACAACCGATGCTAAATGTCTAGTTTTTTTGTTATATTTTGTTCATTTTTATACAAACCATAACAGAAGCCATAACACAAACCAATAGAAGCCATAACACTGCCAGAATTTACACAAAACAGCAGCCATAACACAGCCAGAATTTATAAGAACATGTTAACACAAACCATAACACAGCCAGAATTTACAAATTTTACAAATTGGAACTAATTATCCCATACCACCATAACACAGCCAGAATTTATAAATTTTACAAATTGGAACTAATTATCCCATACCACCATAAATCAAATCATAATAACAGAAGCAGCACAAACATTGGACAGCGCAGGAGATAATCCACTCCAATCCTAACTATCAAATGCCTCTTGGAACACATTCACCAGAAGGAGGATAACATTGTAGATGACACCAGCAAAATAACCTGTTCAGGACATGAGCTGTTGTGAGTGGCACCAGAGACCTTATCTCCATAAGTGGCAAATTCCAGTACCTGCAAGATATTAACACAACCCCAGCAAGAATAACCATTTAGATTTTTTTTTCAACGAAGTTGCTCCAAAATGTAAATTTTATGCTTAAACCAATTAGCTTGGAATTTTTTGTTTATTTCCTCCTATTAGATGGACTCAATACTCAATCCAAAATGGTATCTGGAAGTCATTTTATGTCTAGACTAATCCAAAATGATCTGATTGTTTGAGAAGGAAAGTGTTATTGAATTGAAGAAAATAGAGTGAGGAGAAAGCTGGGTACATTACCTGGTTCACAAAGCTCACAAGAGCTTCCAACTTCTCCATTTCAGAAGCATTTGTGGAATATAAGTTCCTTCAATGAATTGTCCAGCTTCTCCAACCCATATTGAATCTGAAGTTCTTATGAAGTGAGTAAAATTTATTAGATTTTATATAAATACAAAATTACTATATACTTTATAACCCTACTTTAATTTAATTTAACACACTAGGGTATAGTTCAAAATGGTTAAGGGGGCAGGAAAACTCAAACTCTCGATTTGGACACTTAATTACTACATACTAGTATATGTTTTACTGGTATGTTCACATTAATAGGTCAGTTGTGTTAGGTAACCCTCACTGATTAATTAAGAAAGTTAGTTAGGGAGTGAGTTAATTATAATTAGTTAAGCTCATTAAAACATGTTGTCTATAAATAGTAAACAGTGATTAGTGAAGGGATCTTTTCTTCATTTGAGTAACTGGACCCTCAAAGTCTATGTCTATAATTCTTCTCTATCATCTTTGAGCCGTAAACTAGTTGGTTTCTATAACTCATTTACGTTCAAATTGTACGGCCATCCACTGGGAACTCAACTAAACCCCATTCACATGAACATGCAACTCATTATGGTTATAGTTGATTGTTAGTCAGTGACAGCTAATTTTGGGATAAATTAATAATCAACTTGGCACTGATTGATCATAATATATATATAGTGTTAATCCAAAATGATGAGATCTCAAAAATCAGATTGGTGAATTGTGATTCGTTGGTACTGTCCATGAAGGTTGAAAGACACTATATAAAGCATACAAAATAGCATTGTGGGGCCTCTTATAGGTTGTTGGTAGGCCAGGTTATTAATTTATTATTGAATTTGAAAGATAGTTATCCACATTGTTAACTCTCAAATGTGTCCACAATCGTTGTATCCATATTATAGTTGATCAATGTTGTCAATTTCTCATAGTCCCATCTCTTTGCTTTCATCGGTGCCCCATTTACCCATTACTTGCCATTTCTTTCTCCCAGCTTGTTTTTCTTCCAATATATGGAATTTTGGAGAATTTGAGTGTCTGGTGGGTGCTGATACCTATTCGAGAGAAAGACAAAATTAATCTGAATAATAACGAAAAAATTGCAACTCAATAAATTAAAGAAGGCCAATCTAATTTTGTGTTGTGTGTACATGCACACACATGCAAAAGTTCCTATGGTTTTGGACTTGGAATTTATTTTTCTTATTAAGCTAAAATAACCAAAAAAATTGAGGCCTAAAATTACTAAAAAAATTTGAGGCTTATTATAAATAATAAGATAAGGTAAATAATTTGGCATTGAGTATCTTATTCAATAAAACTCGGAAGTATTAGAATTTTTTCGTGAGTTTTTTTTTTATGAGCTTCAAAGTACCAGAGTTGTCACTAAAGTTTTTCAAGTTTTTGGTTTCTATGTTTATGTTTATCTTTTATATATATATATATATATATATATATATATATATATATATATATATATATATAGTGGAGATCAACTTACTCCAAGAGTAAGATGAAAATTTTGGTTATAATCTAATCAAATTATCTGAGTACCTAAATATTATTAATATAATATTTAATGGCTTGCCTAATTTGGGTTGACATCCGATAGCATTTTTATAAACTCCAAGAAAAAAAATTATGCGAAAAGATTGTAGCACACGAGGCAAAGGAATCAGGTGCGACGACACTCCTCATTACACCAAAACATGGTCAAAGACTAAGTTCTCAAAATTGGCTACCGATACCGCATCGAGTCAACCCTAGCGGGGTTGAGTTTTATTGTGTCGAGCCAAAAAAACCCTTATTGTGTCAGCCCGCATATATTCCATTTTTTAAATATATATATATATATATATATATATATATATATATGTGTGTGTGTGTGAAAATGAAATAATTATGTTTTAGCCATCAATAGTTGGTCTAGTTGGTAAAAATTCAGCACATCCCATAACAAGGACGTGGGTTTGAATCTCGTTGTCGATGTGATGACTTTGTTGGTGGGTAATATGTAAGTACCTCCGTAATAGTGCTCAAAGAGCCTTGGGGCCTTCTCTGACCCTAGTGAGTCTCTGGGACCAACTCGCCTAAAATTTTATGTCACAAAAAAAAGAAATAATTATGTTCTAGAATAAAAAATAAATGTTACCTGATGATGTTGGATGTCTTATATTGTTATTAACGTTGTTAATATGATGAATTAATTCTAATCGTGACTCAGATCAGTTTGAGGGGTAGAACTAGAAAGTACCAGTAACTACAATACTATTAATTATTTAATGCATTTTAGGTAACATGAGATCGTTTAGAAGCAGAGGAAAATGAACAAGACAAGCATTTATCAATCAAGCATGAAAAGTGCTAGACTGTTGGCAAAAATCTCTATACTGTCCCCCAACATCCACTCTACAATTAGGTTAAATTTGTATGGATCCTACTAAATTAATAGATCTCATTTTCAAAGTGCATCAAAAAAAGTATTACTAACACTTCCTATTAGACATCACAATAATCTAAAGATGGAAGTTACAGCACCCGCATTGCGAAACTTCCCAGTGACTCACTCCCTAGTTATTAAAAAGAAAAGAAAACATTAATATAACATGGACGTAAAGAGTTGTGGAAGTGCTTCCATTGGCTCAAGAAGAAGACTAAGGGGAAAAAAGGTATGATGGCTTTGAAGCTTGATATGACAAAAGCCTATGACAGGTTAGAATGGGCTTTCATAAAGGCAACTCTTCTAGCAACTGGTTTCCCTCTTAGCATCACCTCTCTGATTCTCTCTTGCATTAGTTCTGTCTCCTATCAGGTGCTCATTAATGGGCAACCAAGCAGAAGTTTCGTTCCTGAGAGAGGACTTCGCCAGGGTGATCCTCTTTCCCCTTATATTTTTATTCTTTGTGCAATTGTCCTGTCAGGCATGCTGCACAAGGATAGCCAGAATAAGAGGATCCATGGTCTTAAAGTTGCTAGAGCTGCCCCATCCATCACACATTTGTTGTTTGCTGATGATAGTCTTCTCTTTGCCCATGCTAATGAAAGAGAGGCTGAATCCATCATTCAAACCTTGCACTCTTATCAGTTGGCTTCGGGCCAGTTGGTTAACTTTGATAAGTCTGATATGTCATATAGCCGAAATGTGCCTATCCATGAGAGAGATTTAATCTGTAACAAGATTGGAATAAAGGCTGTGACTTATCATGCCAAATACTTGGGTCTTCCTGTGGTGTTTGGTAGGTCAAAGAAAGTTGTGTTCTCACTTGTGCAAGAGAGACTGTGGAAAAAGCTGAAAGGGTGGAAAGAGAAGTCTCTCTCTAGGGCTGGTAAAGAAACTCTTATCAAGTCAATTGCTCAAGCCATTCCTAACTATGTAATGAGTTGCTTCAAAATTCCTTCTGGGGTCTGTCAAGAGGTTGAGTCTATGATAGCCAAGTTTTGGTGGGGTTCTACTGACCAACAAAGAAAGATTCATTGGATCAGTTGGGCCAAGATGGGTGTTTCTAAATCTAAGGGTCGGATGGGTTTCAGAGGCTTTAGTTATTTCAATTCTGCTCTTCTTGGTAAACAATGGTGGAGACTGCTGCAGGATGAGTCCTCCCTTATGGCCAGAGTCTTCAAAGGCAGGTATTTTCCAAGAACTGATCTCTCTAAGGCTTCTATTGGGTTTCAACCAAGCTATGCTTGGAGGAGTATATTTAGTGCTAGAGATTTGGTCATTAACGGTTCAAGATGGAACGTTGGGAATGGTCTAAAAATTCACATCTGGGGTGACAACTGGTTACCTGAGCAAGCCAATTTTAAAATCTGTAGCCCTGTTACTCACTTAGCCGCAGATGCCACGGTTAGCCAGCTTATTGATCCTAATACTAAGCAATGGGATAGGAGCCTTCTCTATAGATGTTTTAACAGGTTTGAAGTTCAGCAGATTCTCAATATTCCTATTTCTTGGAGGCTGCCAGAGGATCAACGGATTTGGCATGGAGAGAAGCATGGAGATTATTCAGTGAGATCGGCCTACCACCTTCTGTTGTCTGATTCTAATAGGAACTCTCCTGAATCCTCTTCTTCTAGTTGTAATGATATGTGGAAAGCCGTATGGAAAGTCTCTGCTCCTAATTGTGTGAAGAATTTTCTTTGGAGACTAGTAAAAGACATCCTTCCAACAAGAGGTCATTTGGAAAGGAAAGGACTCACCATTGATACCATCTATCCGTTGTGCTCTGTTGAGAAAGAAACTACCAACCATCTTTTTATGAACTACTATCAGGTAAAATTGATGTGGTTCTCTTCCCCTCTAGTTATGTGTGTGCCTGATCAGACTGATTTCTCTAGTTGGATGCTCCACTGGCTCTCAATTGGTAATGATTTGGCAAAACAAATTTTCTGCATTTCTTTGTGGAAGATTTGGAAAGCTAGAAATGATCTAATTTTTAATAATACTGCTTTTAATCCCATGTCTATTGCTACTAAGAGTACTGAGTTTGTTGAAGAGTTTAATGTTGCAAATCTGAGGAGCTCCGGTTCCCCCTCTGTTAGGCAGCAAACCTGCTGGCTGGCACCGAGAGCTGGTGTAGTGAAAGTAAATATTGATGTTGGGTGCTTCCCTGATGGAAGCACGGGTTGGGGCTTAATTGCTAGAGACTCTACTGGTGTTGTTCTCTGTGCAGGTACCCATTTGTTGGATATCTTAGTTAATTACTCCACTCTTGGCGGAAACTTTATGTCTTAGATGGGCACTTAGTTGGATCAAAGAACAGAATTTTGGAGCCACTCTGGTTGAGTCTAATGCTGAATGTGTTGTGAATTGTCGTGCTGGCAGACTTGATAACTGTTCCATTGCAAATGTCATTTTGGATTGTAATAGCTTGATAGCTTATCTACCAGATGTTAGAGTCACTTTTGTTAGTAGAAATTGTAATAGAGCTGCTCATGCCCTAGTAGGGATGGCAAAACTTCTAGGTACTATTTATTGGTGGGTAAATGTCCCTGAATTTTGTTTATCTGTAACTCGTGAGGATGCCTTGTGCTCCTTTTCTTCTCTCTTAATAGAATGAGAATATCTTTCCTGTCAAAAAAAAAGAGTTGTGAAAATTCGTATGTTTATCACTAACCAAGACAAAATCATTGTATACAAAAATTGAACAAATATTTTAGAGAAGAAAGAGAAGTAGGACCTAATCCAACATAAGATCGGGCTTTATTGTGTTGGGCAAAGAACTTGGTTGTAAAAGTTGGTTAAAAAATAAACGGGTTTTTTTGTACCCCCATCATATCACTATATACCCCCCCCCCCCCACAGACCCTGTGAAAATACGAAAATACCCTTAAAATTTTTACAAATTTACAAAACATTTACCATTTTTCACTTGCATCCTTTGACCAGAAAGTTTCCTGAGAGAATCGGATTTACCATTCAGAGAGCTATTTCCAATTTGCCATCGGATTTACCATCGGAACTACATACATCCGATCTTCCTCAGAGTCAGCAGAAATAGTAAGTCGGATCTAGCTATATCTGATTTCCCCATCGTATCTACCTATATCCGATTTTGCATCGGATATAGCTAGATCCGATTTGTGTTGTATTTTTGTTTAAAAATTTGTTTTTTTCTAGTGTCCAATAGGTATCGAGGGGAGTCTTCGGCTCAGGCCTCGCCATCTGCTCCCAGTACACGCACCCGCCACAGGATTGCGGGACATGCGTCTACCCGGCGTAGCCGACAGCAGCAGTATCAGCTGGTGGAGGAGGCCTGTAGCGACCGAAAAATCCGGGTGAGGATTCCTCGAAGGTTCAAAAATGAAGCCGCCACCAAAGTTTAGTTTAAGGGCAAACATTGGAAAATCCCTTTTTGAATGGATAAGGGTCCTTGAGACCAGATTTGGGTTCAGGAGTCGGTTATGCGTGGGGAAGGTATTAGCACCCCACGACATCCTTCCTAAGAAAGGTTACCTGCTAATTAGTTGTAAGAGTGGAAGTTAATTTTGAAAACATTTATTTTTACCCTTTTATTGTGAACTAAAAAGAAAGAAGAAAATTGATATTTTTTTTAGGAAAATGATTATTTTGGAAAAGACTAAAAAAGGTTTTTTATTAGTGCAATTGACAGAGGTCGGCCGCCCTCTGCTCCTACGTATCTCTCGGTAGAGAATCAAATCACACGTAGTTCTTGGTAGAAAAATGTTTGTTGGTTGGTATTTTTTTAATATAGGGATCTTAGGACTCCTGAGTGATCAGTTCATTTGTCCTAGAACGATGACTAACCTGACTGTACAGTCGGCTTAGTCCCCTACTTTGTGAAAATAGAGTTTTTGGAGTTTGGAAAATGGTTTGAAGTGTGTTTGTTTGATTTTATTGGAATAGGGGTTTTAGGATTCCTGAGCCGTACGGTTCATTTATCCTAGAACGCTGACTAACCCGTCTGTACAGTCGGCTTAGTCCCCTATTTTGAGAATTTGATTTGTGGAAAGAAATGTGTTTGCGTTTATTTTAATTTAGGAATTGTTTGTTTTAAATAGGGATTTTAGGTCATGATCCGTAACGGTTCATTAGTGACCTAAAAAGCAGACTAACCCGACTGTACAGTCGACTTAGTCCCCTATTTACATTTTTTTTTGAAAATGAAATATTCATCTATTTATTTTTATAGCTTTTCGTAAAAGAAATTAATAAGAACGAAAAGAGAGAGTGCAATAGTAAAATGGGGTGCAGTTTGCGGGAATGAGCTGTATTATAAAATAAAGGGTGTGAAAAGCAGCAGTCCAGTTCGTAGACTGGCCTGCGAATTTATGGGCTTTTCAGGGGGCGCATACAGTAATTAGTGTGGTGCATAGAGTAATCTGAACCAAAAATTAAAACAAAAAAAAAGATGGATATGAGAGCCCATTTCATTTTAACCTAGACCTAGTTCCCTTCCACCTTCCAGCAGTTGCGCCGTTTCATCAAAGGAGAGAGAGAGGGCAACACGCGAAATTCCTGGTGGGAGAGAGCGATTTGCGGAGAGAGTGAGATGATTTCGGAGAGGGGGAGAGAGATGGGGGGAAAACGCGAAGAGGGAGAGGGTGAGAGTGAGGAGCAAAGGTGAGGGGTGGTTGACAACGGTGGTGCGACGCGACGGTGGGTTTACGGTGATGGACGGTGTTGATAGGACGTCAGGGTGGTGATTACGACGCCTAACGCGTAATACGAAGGCGTGATTAGGAGGTTCGGTGGCGGTGTTCTGGAGCTAACGGCCACCGTCTACGGTGGCCGGAACTAATGGGTAAGGTTTCGGTTCCGATATTCTTGTGTGTTTCTCTTTCTCTCCTTCACTTCTTTTCCTGCTCCTCTCTTTCTTATTTTTATGTTTGTTGTTTTTTTGTTCTTTTGGGTGGTACGTGCGGTGGTTGCGGAGAGTCTCACGGCGGCGGCGACGCACTTGTGAGGAGAAGCACGCGAACGACGGAGGAACCGTGACGGACTGCTCTTGTGCGATAGCAACGACAATGCAAAGGGGCTTGTAGACGGAGCTCGTGACGGCGCATTTTGGGGAGGCGACCACCGTCACGGTGGTCGGAGCTGGTACAATGCTGACCCACTTGTATTTCGTTATCTGTCTATTTTTTTCGGATCTCGCCTTCTTTCTCTTCTCTTACTTTCTGAATTCTTATTTAGCTACTATTTTGTTGTTTTTTTATTATTATTTGCATGTTTTCTATAAAATAACCTGATTTTCCTAACTAGTCACTATTTTAAATTAATCGCTAATTTTGTTTTCTATAAACTGATCCTGGAACCTACTTTTCTAGCAACTAAACTTGTTTCATGTTAATCCCTAGTGACATCTTTGTTCTCTGGCAAAAACTGACTTCGTTTTTCTTCTTAGTTGATACAATGTTTTCATGGTCATGCTCACAGAAATGTTAATACTTTGGAAATTAAACTTTGGTAAACAAAATAGCAGGCTAGTCTTCTTAGACAATTTAGCAACCTAGCAACAACTAAAACACAATCTCATGTCATACAAAATTGAGGAAATTGATAACTGCTACCAACCTGATTTTCCGAATAACAGTATCTTGATTTTTAGAACAAAAACGACATATCCTTTTGATCTGTTGCTGCTGCTTTTTATTTGATGGTTGCTGCTGCTTTTCGTTTGATGGTTGCTGCCTCTCACTTTATTTCAGAAACTGAGTTTTTGTTGATTAGAGTTTCGATGTGAAACCCTAATCGTTTAGGTATTTTTTCTTTGTGTGAATTTTCTGTCTCTCGTCTCCGCCTTCTGTGTGTCTGAATTATTTTGTTTATATAGGCCAATTGTTGGGGTTTTGGCAATTAATTTCTGATTCTCCTTGATTTTGTTTTCCTATTTCAGGTTTGGGCCTAGAGTTGAAAACTTGCTCACCAAGTTGCTGAATTAGAGTTGAGAAGGCTTGTTCACCAAGGAGAGCAAGAAAGAAGAGAGGCGCAGCTGCTTTATTTTTCTCATTTTTTTTGTAATTTTCGTTTTTTCCTATTTTTTTGTATTTTTGGTTATTATTTTGTATTTTTTAGATTTTTGGATTATTGTAAATATTATTTTTAATTCTGATTTTATTTAATATTTTTTGAGATATTTGTAAACTGCTATTTGGACAGATTTATTGTTTTTGGTCAAAATGGAAGAGAATGATTAAATTGGGCCAAGCCCAATCAAAACTAAACATAGGCCCAATCAAAACTAAACATAGGCCCAATTAGGCAAATGACTAAAACATTATACATAAGCCCATTTAAAAACTGGTTCAAAACGCTAAGCGTAAGCCCAATTAGGCAAGCTAACAAAATCAGGCCCAATTGGACAAACCGGTTCGAAATTAGAAGCAAAACAGTGTTTGAAATGCCATGGGCTTGTGACACGGGGTTAAAGCGATTATGATAAAAGACCGGGCAAAATTAGGGTATAACAAGGCCCCAAACTATCACTATGAGGAGGGCCAGCAGGGGCACCCTCTTGATGAGCATTCTATGTCTGAGGACCATTCTATGCCTGGGGACTACCAGCAGCTAGGGATGTCAAAACGGGTAGCCCGGCCCGGCCCGGCCCGTTAACGGACGCAGGCGCAATATTCATGCCCTGCCCGCGAAATGATGGGCAGGCTGGCCAGCGGGCTAGCGAGATGGCGGGCTGGCCCGTCAATTTACACTGAATTTAAAAAAAAAGCGCTAACGGGCGGTTTGGCCCGCCACAGTGTTTAGCCCGCGGGCTGGCGGGGGAAGCGGGGCGGGCAACGCGGGCTGGCGGGCAACAATACCTTAGCCCTGCCCGCCTTTTTTGTGGGCCAACGGGTCGGCCCGGCGGGCCAAGCCCATTTTGACATCCCTACCAGCAGCAGTATTATCAGCAGCATTATCAGCAGCAGCAGTACCAGGAGGATCAGCCTCAACAGGGGCATCAGGAACAGCATGAGGAGCAGCCTCCTCTATTCACTAGGCTAGCATCTCATATTTGTACGGTTATACTGGGAGACCCGGTAAGTTTAATTTATTTACGTAGCCTTCTTAGTTTAATTTATTTACATAGCCTTATTTCTGATACTTTTATAATACAAACATATGAGCGGAAATTGAAGGTTACCAACCATGGTAACAAGCTGGCTCAGAGACTGCTTGGGTTTTCCCAAAACCACCGGTTGTGGGCCTTTATCACAGGTTCCGGATTAGCCTCCCCTCCTCTCGACCGGACATTCAAAGGTGAACCATGAGCTGATGTCTGGGGGGCAGCAACACTTGCTTTCATGTATGACCAGCTGAACTACTCCTACTTGGACCAGGCGCATCAGATAGGAGGGTATGCGACCCTCTTACAGGTAATAATTTTAAGTTAATTTTTTCCGGGTTTGGTTAAATTTCTGTTAAACAGTTTTTAATTCACCATGTTGTTTATCTTCTTTTTTTAGAGCTGGATTTTATGGTATTTTCCTCAGCTAGTGGAGAGGAGGAGTGGATTGCGGGCTGGAGCACTGTGTGGGCGTTGGAGGAAGAAGAAGACAGATGGAGTGAAGCTGGGGGTATACAGGCAGAGGATTGACGCGCTGACCTCGGATGATGTCTGTTGGCGACCGTTTGAGGAGCACCAAGAGGATAGAGACTTTGAGCATGTGTCATTATATAGGGACACATCAGCTGGGGAGACATCACTGTTCCCTACATGCCAGATACGTGCCTCAGACAGTTTGGGTACGTGCAAGATATCCCACGTCACCCTCTTACTGGTCGTCCGTGCCACGCAGACTGCATTTTTCGTATTGCACATTATATGTCTGTGGTGGAGGAGGTTTTGCGTACTACTTATCCTGCTGAGGATCTATTCTTAGACTCTTACGGGTTGCATCACCACCACCACCAGTACAGGCAGGTGCACCACCAGTACATCCAGATTTGATCGAGATTGTGGAGGAGGAGATTCGGAGGGGGCTTCAGAGCGGAGAAATTAGGATGGGTAGTCAGACATACGCTCGCCTCACGCGGTTACTGGATATGCTACCGGGGTGTGACTAGGGGTTTTGTGGGATTGTATGCTTGAACTATTTTTTTTACTTGATTCTTATTATTTCTTGTTTATTATATTTGTGGAGTTTCATTAAAATTTCGATTTCATTCATGCGATAAAAGATAAAACATAACCAACTAAAATAACAATAGGCAGATACATTTTCCTAAAATTCTGGTCGTCGAACACGATGTAAAATCTCATTCACACTCCGTTGAGTTTCCACGTACAGCTCCAACGGCTTATACCCCTGAAGCGTGTCATTGATGTTTAACATGTTCGCCACGTCTTTGTCAGTCTTGATTGTCATGGACCAGAAGGAAACACGGCCATCGTCTCCAAGATAGGGTTTGCTAAGTTATACTAGTGACGTCACGGTCATCACCAGTCACTTGAACTTTGGACCACACTTTATCCTTCATACCTTCAACCCCCATGCCGCAGTGGACTCTGCATAACACCGGCTGAGGACTCCAGAAGTGGACACCATCTTCTCTCATCGTGATTTGGCCCCGATGATGTATACCGCAAAGCCTATTGTCATCTGAGCGTTGAGTGAGGCATATCTCCATTTTGGATGAGTGAAATAAGCAAGTGAGAGTGAAATTTTTGAGTGAAAAGAATGAGGTTGGCAATGGGTACGTATTTATAGAATTCGTCAATGATTATCAACCGTTGATATTGTCGGTGCAATCTACACTGTTGATCAACATTGGCAGTCAAATCCTACCTGTCGAATTTAGTACAAATCGGATTTACCTATCAGGGAGGTAAATCCGATTTTCATTTTAACAAAGCGGACATACCCTCACTGATAGGTATATCCGCTTTGTTAATTGCAAAGCGGATTTACCTATCAGGGAGGTATATCCGATTTGCATTTTAACAAAGCGGACATACCCCCACTGATAGGTATATTCGCTTTTATATTTTAACAAATCGGATCTACCTCACTAAAGGTAGATCCGAATTCCCCCCACTAATTCTAATCGGATATACGTAAATCCGCCTTTTAGTTTTGTGAATCGGATCTACCTACCATATATGTAGATCCGATTTAAGTCAATTTAACCAGAGGTATTTTCGTCTTAAAATTTCTTGTGAGGGTATTGTTGACTCATCGTCACATGTTTATTGTTGTTCAGTTTATAGCCAAAATGTTTGTTATTTGAGTCTTATTTCAGTCAATGGTCAAGGGAATTAGCATAGATGTAGATGGATATATTCGGTTGAATTGTAATTGCATTGGAAGACCTTCGATTTAATGTGGCGTCAACTAGCGAACCAGACACTTGCCTAGTGACGAAACAGAGAAAAGAAGGAAGGAAAAGGATCTGCCAGTCTTGCGGTTTTATTCAGTTTTGCGAGTTTCGCGACGCCTACCCGAAGTTTTGCGGTTTTATTCAGTTTTGCGAGTTTCGAACGGCACTTCGTCTCAGGCGATTTCAGGGTTTTGAGCAGCAGCAAGGGGCGATTTTGGGAGCTTCTTTTCACTTGGGAACAAGGGATTGAAGGATCCAATGTTTTCCTCCATGTGTAAACTCTCTTTAATCTTGTCTTTTATTCCTTTGATGATGTGTAACTAATTCTCTAGGGTTAGGGAGAGATGAATCGCCCCAAAACTATCATGTGAACTCTTTGCTATGATCAATTCAATTGTTATTCAATTTATCAATTGCCTTTACCTCTGTTCTTAATGCTTTACAATTGCACATGATAATTGTATTGATTTAGGGTTTATGTTCACCATTGGAAAATGGGTATGTTTGCCTGAAATTGGGGTTTTAGGTCACGAACTTGATGATCATAGGAATATGGGATTGGGTTTGTGAATTTATTAATTCTTATGTTTAATGCTTTGTCTAATGGTGATTCACTTAAGGAATTAGGGTTTTCCATTAGAGAAAAGGGTTTTGAGGCAAGGGATTGTCCTTAACCTATTAATTGAATTGAATCTGTTAAATTGGGTAATTAATTCGAAATTGATTGAAGGTTCATACATGATAGCATAGGGGAGAGGATTCGATTCCTAATCGCTTTGTTCTCTTATTTCTATTGCTAATATTCTGTTACGGTTACTATAAAATACAAACCATTTCAATTGTTTACATCTAAGAATTACCACACTTGCTTATTAATAATAACTCTCAATCCCTGTGGATACGACTTGGTTCTTACTGTTATTACTTGCAATGATTCGGTACACTTGCCGAAATCCTCGCTTGGTTCTCTTATTTCTATTGCCAATATTCTGTTACGGTTACTATAAAATACAAATCCATTTCAATTGTTTACATCTAAAAATTACCACACTTGCTTATTAATAATAACTCTCAATCCCTGTGGATACGACTTGGTTCTTACTGTTTTACTATTACTTGCAACGATTCGGTACACTTGCTGAAATCCTAACAGGTATATAGTGATATGATGAGGGTACAAAAAAAATCCCAAAATAAACTTAAGCCCTATACTTTTCTGGTCGGTCGGACCAGTAGCCCATATTTTAAACTATGTATAAGACTAAGCTGAGAAAGAGGAGAATCTAAGACACTCCACGAGAAGCCTCCTATGTTATGTGGCCTTAGTAGCCACATGAGTTTTAACCCCTTATATAATTTTTATTTTGACCTTCCTGAATTTTAAATTTTGCACCTAGATTTCTAAGATGTTTCATCTTTGACATTTAAATAAATATTGAACCCCAGATTTAGTAATTAGTTTCTAAAATTTGAACTTACACTCTCTCCTACTTATCGCTAAAGTATATAAAATAGTACCCCAATAACATTTGGATGAGATAGTTTGGGTCTCTTCTAGCTTAACTAGAGGTCCTGAGTTCGAATCTAGCACTGAGAATGCAGCAGTGTTAAAACTCTCAAGGGAGAGCTTTGCCGCCCATTGTGGTCCTACTAGGCTCGATGGATTAGTCTATACAGTTGCGAGCAGAGGATACCTGGTTTACACAAAAATAAATATACAATATAGTAATTAGTCTCTAAAATTTGTTAAACCTATCAAATTAACCTCTAAAATTTTACCATGGTCTTTGTAAAGGACTACTTTGTGTTTAGTATTTTTATATACTTTAAAGACTAAATACTATAGAAGTGTAAATTGAGAATTTACTTTTAAATAAGTTAAGAGATAAACAAATTAGCTTCTAATTTTAGTAAAATAAGTTACGATATATGAAAAGAAAATTTCAAACGTTCTTATAAACCAACAATTTTTATGATGAATTTTTTTTCCCACCCCTAAACCAAGATTTTGGGTTCATATTTGCCTCTAACCCATAGG
The DNA here is from genome assembly GCA_039519185.1 of Astragalus membranaceus. Classification (NCBI taxonomy): domain Eukaryota; kingdom Viridiplantae; phylum Streptophyta; class Magnoliopsida; order Fabales; family Fabaceae; genus Astragalus; species Astragalus membranaceus. Next base: position 159,837,447 of record CM076846.1, on the reverse strand, counting down.
GTGAAAGTGGATTCCACTAAATCTAGAGTTGGAGGAGAAAAAGAGAGATGTATTTTAACCAAGTTGATTGTGTGGGTTGTATAACAATGTAAAACATACAGCGATCTATGAAACATTGAAAGAGACAAGAGAGACGACAAGCATAGAAGCAAGTTGTCTTTGCTTATAAGACGAATGACGTCACACATATGCGTTTCTATTGCGGAAAATAGACAAAATTTCATCATATCAAAAGAAAAGAAAACTTACATGAATTAACCACGTGATGAAAATCCTCCCACTTGCAGCACCTTGCCATTTACACTTTACACATGCGAAACTTCATCGAAGCTTAGTTCACGACTAACCCCATCATCATTTTCTTAATAAAATAATAACTACCATTCCCAAATAAACTTAAAAAAAGCAATCCAAAATTCAAATTGACAAACGAAAAATCCAAGTGCATGAACCTCCAACCCTATAAATACCCAATAATTCTTAACCTTTGAAGTTCGAATATTCAATACAATATCTCAAATCAAAATATCACACTTACTTCATCTTTCCCCTCTCTTCTGCAAAACAATTAACATTATAAGAACACAAAACTCGCAAGAATGTACGGACAAAATAATTACGAGTCCGATTTAGCCCTTTTAGATTCTATTCGACGCCACTTACTTGGCGAAACCGAAAACATATTCGGAGCCCCGACAAATGTTTCCGGTAATACCCGGGTTTTCTCTCGTAGCTCCAGTTTTAGTAGCTTGTACCCATGTTTGAGTGAAAACTGGGGCGAACTTCCACTCAAGGAAGACGATTCCGAGGACATGGTTCTCTACGGCGTACTTCGTGACGCCGTTACTGTCGGGTGGGTCCCATCGCTCGATGCCGGGTCACCCGAAAGTATCTCATCGTGTTCCCAGCCGGAGATTGTAGTCAAGCCGGAACCGGACATCATGCCGGAGGAAAAGAAAAACATTCCTCTTGTGTTTTCAGCGGCGACTCCGGTTGTAACACAGGAGTTAAAAGCTGCTCCGGCGAAAGGAAAGCATTACCGCGGCGTACGACAACGGCCGTGGGGGAAGTTCGCGGCGGAGATACGAGACCCGGCGAAGAATGGTGCTAGGGTTTGGCTCGGAACTTTTGAGACCGCTGAGGATGCAGCTTTGGCTTACGATCGTGCAGCGTATAGGATGCGAGGGTCAAGAGCGTTGTTGAATTTTCCACTTCGGGTTAACTCCGGTGAACCCGACCCGGTTAGGGTGACAAGTAAACGGTCTTCGCCGGAACGTTCTTCTTCGTCGGAAAGTGTAACACCGTCGAAGAAAAGGAAAGTGGTGACAGCTAATGGGGGATTGAAAACGGGGCAAGTGGGAAGTCAAGTGGGAGAATGTACACGTGGCGAACAATTATTGGTGTCTTAATGCGTAATGCTGACAAGGATGCAATGCGCTTGTTTTAGGGTCACACTCACTGTTGTGTTTCTTGTAATTATCTCATGATGACATGCGCGTGTATAGCACTTCCCCTTCTTTTGTTCCACTTAAATATCCATCCAACACAATTTTGGAACCAAGGAAAAGGCAGAGATATCAAAGATAATAATTTAGTAGCTACTAGACTAGATGGAGATGTGATTCCTGAGGAAGAAAAAGAAAAACAAATGATTAAATTTGGAAAATTAGTAAAGGATGTGAGATTATGTAATTTAAAGTTGTGAATACATAATTTGTTATTTGTTAATTTTGCAAGTTTGGATTGGTTTATTCGGGTATATTTAGTGACAAAAATATTTATGAGACTATTTGCGAAAGTTGTCTCTAAGTTACTTTCGGCTTATTTTCGTAAGTTCTCTAAGGTTTATGCAAATAAATTGGAAAGTGCTCAATCCGACGAAGTGCTTCTCGTAGAATCATGCCGAATGAGTTTTGATTGTTCGGTCAACATGTATTGTGATGCTTCCCGGTTTTCAGCTGACCTTTTCACGATGTGTGCGTTTTTTTTATACAAAGACATGAAAACAACTGTGGTGGAATTCCACGAACAGTTTATTCATTGCGTATAGCTAAATTATAGCTTAGATGAAAAGAATTTTGATTTTTTTATTTCTTATGATAGAAATAACTTGTACATAATTTTTATTATATGATAAGTACTTAATTAAGTTATTTATCCAAATAAAGCCGCCTCAGGGAGGCTAATTCTAACGTATTTAAGAAATTTCTAATTTATTTTTAAGTCTTATTTTGTGTTAATTTGTAAAGTCGTAAAACTACACCACGATTCTCACAATTTCATGTTTACCTCCGGCATGACCTCCATATATCTGAGCCTCAATTTGCGAGGCCTCTTCTTTGTTCCTTTCTTTCTCTATCTTTATAAGTCGCGGATCATAGACATTTTATTTCAAAATGGTGGCTCTCATTGTCCCTTTACTGATTTGGTTAGCCTATTGGATCGAATATGTAATTTGCTTGGTGCTGACGGATTCACTCAGATGAAAGCCAAGTTTAACAGGATGATCACTTACTTGCTAAATACTCGCACAACTCATATTTCCTCCCAACACGTGATCAGTGATCACGCTCTCCAAGATTTTGCGACCGTGACTCTGCCAACATCACATTGGTTCTCTATCAAGGAGTCCACCATAGTTACGACTTTCCACATCATATTTGTTGTTTCAAGTATCAATTTCGTTAGGCATTATTTAGTTTGCTTGTTGATCCTACCATGAGCGTCAAAGTCGTCTCAAACAATTTGGAGGCATTATTCCAATCTTAAAAATTGGGCTTTTAATTATACTTTTATCAAACGAATCACCAAAAACTCAAACTACTTTATTTAAATTGCAAATAACATCTCTAAACAACTTCAAACTAATTATACTTTTATCAAATAGATATACTAATTTTTTTGGGGCATAAAAAGTGGTATTGGGTTGAGACCCTGTGCAGTAGCCCAACATACACAGACCTTTAGACGGCCCTGATCAGCGTTGTATATATAAAGCACCATGTACACGCTTCTAATATCTTTTTCAATGATTAGTATAATTCCTTGTGAGTTTTTACATCACCTATGCTCTAATTCTCTCAGTTGGTAAGGAGTTGGCTCATTCCTTGGAAAGGCGTGGGTTCAATTCCCGCTGCCGGCATGATGACCTCTTTGGTGGGTGATTTGTAAGTACAATTGTAAGTGCTCAAAGAGCCGTGAGGCCTGCTCTGACCTTGATGAGCCCCCAGAGCCCAACTTACCTAAACTTTTTGTAAAAAAAAAAATCAACCCATGATTCTTTAGATATGTCACCATATATTCACATGTTTTTTTTTATAAGAAAAAATTATATTAAAGGGCGTGCAAACGGCCACCCAACCGATACAAATACAGTGGGCCTCATTAAAACCTCATTGGGCCAAAACCCATGGGAAAAAGACCCAAGGAGGAAAGAGTACCCCTGGAAGAATGAGACAAAAGGCCAGATTACACCGAGTTAATACAAACAATAGGGTTTCCCCACCAGTCTGAAACCTTCAAAGCTGAATTGCGACCTTCAATGCTAATGAACCAACTCCAAGATATAGTTTTAACATGATTGACTACCACTTGAGAATTGAAAACTTGACCCTTAAAGAGAATACAGTTTCGATGAATCCAAAGGCACCACGTGACTGCCATCCAAAGTAAATACTTCAATCTCCCAGCCTTTTTGGACTCCAACCTAATTCCATGGGCCCTAAAATGCGCCACTGCAACAAGAGAATCCATGAGCGCACTGCCTATCCAATTATAAATAGAAGTACAAACTGATCGAGATCACCTACACAACAAAAAAAAAATTAAGTGAAAAATAGACCCATCCTACTCAAAACAAAAAAGGACAACACGACCCATGAGGATGAGGGTCCTTAATGATACCCTTAGAAATAAGAACATCCCGGGTTGGAAGCTTTCCCAACAAAAATCTCCATCCGAAAACCCCCACCTTGGTGGGAATCGAAAGCTGCCACAAATCATCTAAAGCACTTTGAGTGTCGTTATCCAACCTATCATGATTCAAAAGATTCAACAACAGAGCATAACAAGATTTAATTGTAAACACGTGGAAATTATCAAGCCTCCACAGCCATCTATCTTGTTCGGAAACGTCGGGATGAAAAGAATTTAAAATGTCCAAAAGCAGATCAGAGTCAGCCCTCTCCTCCGCAGTCAAAGCACGGCCCCAGACGAAATTCCAACGCCAAGTGCTATAAACCCAATACCCATGTTCCCTGATACAATCGTTTTAAAACTTTTCCAGAAGGAAGAGACTAGGAAACAAGTCCTTAAAAGTATCAGCACTAGCCCACTTATATATGCGACCAAAAGGAAATCAAATTCCCCCTACCCAACACCGGCCTAAGACCAGAAACAAAGGCACCCTGCCATGAAGGCATGCCATCTTCCAAAAGTAATAACTCTCCACCATAAAGAATCCTTGGTATACCGCCTCTAGACGAAATAGCCCTCGTGAAAACAAACCTCAAATCGCCATATCGATGAGATAAAAGCTGCCGCCAACTAGCATTAATATCATTTATGCACCTCCATTTCCACTTGCTCAAAAGCCAAGCTTCAAGATTTTTCACCCCCAAGCCACCATCCTTCTTAGGTCTATAAACTTTATCCCAAGACACCCAATAAACAGGTCAACCCGCTCTATTACCCCCCCCCTACAAGAAGTCTCTCTGGATCTTAACAAGCTCTTGAATAACAATCTTGGGAACCTTGAATTAAGAGAACTTATAAAGTGGAATACTATTGAGGACAGAGTTTGTGAGAGCCACTCTACCCCCAATAGATAAAAAATGCCCACTCCACGATGAAAGTCTCTTTCTCACCTTATCAATGATTGGAGCCCAAGTATGTATTCTTCTAAGATTGGCTCCCACCGGAATACCCAGAAATTTAAAAGGAATAGCGGCAGTACAACAAGACAAGAAAGTAGCACCCGCTTCAAGAAAATCATCGTTCAAGTTAATGCCATATAAACAGCTCTTGTGGAAATTCACCTTCAAACCCGAAACAAGTTCGAAAATTCTGAAAATAGACTTTATACTCCATAAATTATCCCACGAGCCCTTTTCGACCAAAATAGTGTCATCTGCAAATTGAAACAACGAAAAACTCAGACTGTTATTAACCTTGAACTCAGAGAATAAACCATCACGCACCGCCTTCTGAACCATTCCAGTTAAGCCCTCAGCAACAATGGGAAAAAGGAAAGGAGATAAAGGATCCCTTTGCTTAGGACCTCTGTGAATATGAAAGTATTCAAGTAGGACTCCCATTGACAAGAACAGACATCAAAGAGTTATGTAAGCAAGATCTAATCCAATTAATCCACACTGCCCCCAATCCCATTCGACTCAACATGTATTCAAGAAACCCCCAAGAGACGGAATCATAAGCCTTTTCAAAGTCAACTTTAAAAAGCATGCATTCATCCTTCCTTCTTTTAGTCAGATCAACTAGCTCATTGACCACCAGCACCCCATACAAAATCTGACGACCCGAAAGGAACGCCGATTGACAAGGAGAAGTAATCTTGGGTAACACCTTCTTCAATCTACTGGCTAACACTTTAGTCAATATTTTATAGATACACCCAATGAGTCAAATCGGTCGATCGTCCCTTAAATCGTGCAGGTTCTCCTTTTTGGGAATAAGAGCCAAAAAGAAGCCGAAATGGCTTTAGGCAACACCGCATTAACATGAAATTCCTCAAAGAAACCCATACCATCCTGCTTCACAACCTCCCAACAATTTTTTATGAAGTTGAGATTGTAGCCATCAGGTCCTGGACTTTTATTCCCATCGCAATCCCACACTTCTTCTTTCACCTCGTCCTCCGTAAACGGTGCAATAAGATGACAATACTCCTCTTCACCGATCTTGTCAAACTCAATGCCACTGAGAATAGGTCGCTGTATAATCGGTTCCACATAACTGGCTTCAAAAAAACTTTTCACTTCCTGTTTTACCTCCTCCACCTCCTCCAACCTCATCCCATCCCTATTTAAAGACACGATCTGATTAGCTCTACTACGATTCTTAATGCAGGCATGGAAAAATTTAGTGTTGAGATTCTCTTCTCTGATCCATTTAGATCTAGATTTTTGTTTGATCGTACTCTCTTTGATATGGAGCTGCTTCCAAAAGGATGAAGACACCTCCTTCATTTTAGCCACATCTTCCATCGCACCCCCCTTTAAGATAACTTGATCAAGATTATTCATCTCAGAGATAAGGTGGTTAATGCTGAGATCCATCAGACCAAACACTTCGTTATTCCACACCTTGAGCTTAGCTTTCAGCAATTTAAGTTTCTCTTAATCACATACCCTTTTTTCCCCTAACCGAAAACCCTTTCCACCACTGTTTTACTAAACCATTGAACTCGGGATGATCTAGTGATAACTCATATTTATATGAGTTATTTATGCTCTTATTACTTAAATTACTGTAAGTTCTCAAGTAATATTCATGCTTTATTTAGTAAATATTAGTTATTTAGAGAAAATAATGGTTAGAAGCTAATTTGTTATCATTTGGCACATTTGGTGCCTTTGTGAGAATTTTAATGCCTTTGCTCAGTGTTACAGCGTTAAGCGCTATAGCGCTATATGACGGTGGGCCAGCTGGACATCAAAAGGAAAAGTTACATTTTGGAGCCTCACACTTTATGTCAAGTCAAAGTCAGACTTCCCTGTGCCTAGGACTATGCGGATGCTTTTTATTGGCTAGTGTGGACACTTGTCCACTTGTTGTTGAAAGATCACTTTAGTTGGTGAGATATGTCACATCTACTTTTTGGAAAGCTACTTTATGGAGAATAAACAAAGATATCTCACTTCTTCTTCCTCACAACATAGATTTCGAAAGCGATGAGAGTTTTTGGAGAGAAAAACTTGACACACTTTCCTCCATTAATCCTCCACTTCAAGCTTTCATTTTTCAAGAGAATATCATCATTTCCAACGATGTGTAGCTGTGCTATAGCGTCATCTACCCGTCTCATGAGAAGGACCTCACGAAGTGTATCTTTTGCAACTGTGTCTCTTCTTTTCATCTTCGGTAATATGAGCTTTTTGGTTTGTATTGTGTTGATGATGCTCATCATGAGCTAAACACTTGGTAGTTGGATTGCTTTAATCTTTGTAATGACTCTTTAGTATTGTTAATATAAAGTTATGATGTTTGCGTTTCAATCTTTGTGCTTTAATGCTTTCAAACTCGTTTTGGGATTGGCCAACTGAAATGGGGACATTCGTAGGTACAAACATGGTCTATGATTCTAACTCAAAGATTGATACGAATGAAAGGTTGTTTAAAGACATTTAACCAGTTTGTGCTTAACTCTAGACATAGGGGAGCAATAGTTCATAAGGTGAATACTGTGGGTTCTTCATTATACAGGGGTGGACTTATTTAGAAACTAGACATAGGAGTCTTGTAACAAAACCCTGGCGTCAGTGACCGAAAGGCACAAAATCATATGCTACAGCTGTAACACCCCTTTTCTACCCCTTAGTTTACACGTCATTATCAGAGTAAAATAAAATTGTTTTCAAAATATTAATTCAACGGATAGAAAGGAAATGTCACATCGTCATAAAGAAACTCATCGTTTGCACTCAAACACACCATACATCGTCAACAAAATCGTTAAACAGTTAATTAATAAATTAACGCATTCCAACCACGCCCCCTAGGTGCTACAGTATCAGAGAGCGACTCGACAGACATCCCACAGCTAATAAGGAAGGCAGCAGGACCTTCACTCGCGGTTACCTGCAGCGTTGCCACAATAGAGCAACATTCCAAGCAGAAGGGTGAGCTCAATTCAATCCATATAATAAATCACATGATAAGCAATAAGTCAAATCACAACATTAAAGCAACCACATCGCAAATCATCAATCACGTCATTACAATAATTCATCACAATGTCATGCTACTATATGAGATGCAACCCCCACCAGGGCATATGCATGATGGTACCATATTCGTCACAATTAAGAGGCCGAAGCCTATTCTTCACAGAAGGCCGAAGCCTATTCTTCACAAGAGGCCGAAGCCTATTCTTCACATTATGCACATGCCATGAGACTCTATATACACATGTGCATTTCATCAAAACACTCACCTGGAGTACTCATCATCATCATCATCAAAATATTGACCACTAAGGGCAACAACGTCATTTAATTAGCCACTAAGGGCATCCTCGTCCTAATCATCACCATCACATCATCATCAAAAATATTGGCCACTAAGGGCAAAAGCGTAAATTAACTAGCCACTAAGGGCATCATCGTCATAATCATCCATAATCTCATCTTCATCAAAATATTGGCCACTAAGGGCAAAAGCGTCATTTAACTAACCACTAAGGGCATCATTGTCATAATCATCCATTTTGATACTAAAACGTTAAAACTGTTGGCTGTGCGAAAAAAAGAATTTTTAAAGAACTCAACAGGGCTTCACAACGTCCTGGGAGGACCACCGGGGACAGCCTCTTGGGCGCCCAGAAAACACCAGCAAATAATAAATTTTTATTCTAAAAATATGACACACAGGTAGACGACCGAAAAAGCTTCCCAACGCTTTTTGAAACGTTTAAAACGGATGCCCGAGTCAAAAGATATAGCGAAAACAGTTTTATTAAAAAAATTGGGAACATCCTGGAAATGGCGCCCAGGCACAGGGATCCGGCGCCCAGCAACACAGAATTTGGCAACACAGGCAACAGGCGCGCACACGGGCGCCATGCGCCCAGGGCAGCAACACACGCACTGGCGCGCAACACAGCGCCCAGGAGAGGGGATCCGGCGCCCAGAAACTGGCGCAGCTTAAACAAGTTTGATTCCAGAAATTTGACTCAACTTTGAAGACTCATAACTTGAGCTACACAACTCCAAATCGAACGAAACCAGTGCCAAAACGACCGGCTTTAAGTCTATTTTCAAAAACAATCAGCCACATAATTTTTGGATCAACAAAACCATACCAGTTTTAGAAAAACCGAACAGTGTCCAGAATGCACACATATGGCGCCCAAGGCGCCTAGGGGTTACAAAATCTTATTTCTCGTCAATTAAATTACTAATTCAACACCAAAATTCACTTACCAATATGAACATCAAATTACCACGGTCATCTCCAATTATCACCAATCACAATACCATCAAAACATTAATCAAACACTTGGCATACAAATCACAAATCTTCAACAACAAGACATCATATGGCAAGGGCTTATTCCAATCATCATAACACGACATCAATTTCAGATTTATGGCACTATAATTCCTACTCCCACATAACCCCCTTCATATAAACCCATTAGATATAGGAACCCCACCCTTACAACCTATCATGAATATCTATTATATAGAAAGATAGAACTCCCCTTACCTTAATTTACCGAAGACAAAACCCTCTTGACTGGAACCACCAAGAACCACCGCAACAAGCTAGATCCCTCCCTTTCCCCTATGGAACTTGCGAAATCCTTCTTGTCTTCTCTCATGGGTGCGGCGCTCATAGCTTAAGCCCTCACGGCTCTCTTCCTTGTTTTTCACCAAATGAGCTAAAAACCCAAAAACTTGGTTTATATATGCGCTTATGTTTGTTGGGTCATGGGTCATGGGCTTTCTCTCCACTTAAGCCCTAATTTAATTAGTTGGTGCCACCAATTTCCTAATACCACACCTCCACTTAATTAATTAATATAATTTCTCAATAATCTAATTATATCAACTAAATAAATTAAATACCTAAATACTTAATTAAATAAATTAATTAAATATTTAGGGTGTTACAACAGCACTTAACGCTATATCGTCTAACATTATAGCATCTTACTACGAGAAATTACTTAGCAAAGAGCAGTCCAACTCACTTTATCAACTCTTGAACTTTCTAAACTATTTTCACTCAATCAACCTTTACTTTTCATGCATATAAACATCGTTGTTACTATTTTGTTTGTTTCACTAGCTTGTTAACTACTTAAACTTATAAATTAACATCAATCCCTGTGGGTACGATCTCTACTTATCAGTATATTACTTGTTGCGATTGTGTACACTTGCACAACTACTTTTCGCACAACATTTAGCCATCCATTAAACAACCGAAAAGGCTTCGGACCCCAATCCTTAGTAGACCGAAGCAACCAAATAGGACAATGATCTGATATGTCTCTATCACCCACCCACTGACCATTACTTTTCCAAGAAGAAATTAAACCCTCAAAAACTAAAAAACAATCCAATCTGCTTCTAGATAAACCATCAGAACAAAACTAAGTGAACTGCTTCCCATACAAAGGGACATCCACGAGCTCCATATTGGCGATAAACAAATTAAACTCTGGCGTGTCCACCCTACGCAGATGCGCACTATTACCTTAACGCTCTTCCAAAGAAGAAACGACATTAAAATCCCCCACAACGCACCAATCACCTTGGTCACCCTGATTTTTCAAAGCAAGGATGGCTTCCCAAACTTCTCTTTTCCCATCTGTTGAACACGAGGCGTACACATTCACCACATAAAATAAAGAATTCTACCACAAAAAGCACAGACCCACATACCCCACACTTACAAAACAACTTTTAACCTCAAACAAACTGGTTTTCCACATCAAAAGAATACCCTCAGAAAGACCCACAGAAGGCTTCGCAATCCATTCAAAATTCTAATGCCCTCAAAAACTACGAACCAAAACATCATCAATCAACTCCCACTTAGTTTCTTGGATACATACAATATCAAAACTACCTCTTTTGATGAGGGCAGCCATATGTCTCCTCTTGGCGCTATCACCCAACCCTTTTATATTAAAGGATACAATATTCATGGAGCACCCTTTTCTTTCTCCCTCAAAACCTTCGCCGCTTGATCCTTAGCTTCCCCTGTGGCAATTAAGTCGATATAAACAGAGTCAGGGATTACCCCCTTCACCCCTAAAGCAGATGCAGAATTCCAAACCTTCTGCGCTGTAGCTTTTTGATGAAGAACCTAGAAACGATTATTACCATCCTGAATACTTGAATCTCCTAAAGAACCACCACTCTAAACGGGACCCTCACAACTCTTGGACGAATCTTGAGATTGGTTTTGACCCTTTGACACCTCCACAGAACAATTTGAGTACGCTGCGCGAGCCACCTCCATGCGCCTAACCTTTTGAAAAGAAGCTACCATCGAAGATCCAGCCACACCATCATGGCAGCAAACATTCCTTTTCACACCAAAGTCTGAATGAAGAACGCATGCTACACTCCTGGACTTTGGGATCAATGGGCTTAACAGAAGGCACTAGACCCAGAGAAGAACCCTGACTCGAAACCCCAACGTCCTTTAAACTCTTGCTCGAAGATGAGAAAGGGATAGAATTATTACCACTCCCTAGATCCCCATCCGACTCGATATCCCTTTGATTAACATTTTCAGTGGAGTTAGAGCTAATGACGACATCTTTACGTCTGATAACTTTTTTCCGCCCCGACACTCCATGAACCGACCCAATAGGGATAACAGAATCACTAACATGAGATAAAGAATCATTAGCCGCCAACTCAACCTTAGATTGATTCTTAGAAACTTCTTCCTCATTTCCCCCACCATTAGAAAAGCCTCCATCCTGCACTTTCCCTGAAGGGACACCTGCTCTTCCTCAGAAGGGAGCTCAGGCCAATGATCACCGTTCTCTGAATCCTCATCATCCGAACTAGACACAGGAGCCTTAGACTCAACCGAAAAACTTTACTGCATAGGCCCACACCAATCCACCACCACCGTTATTTCAAACACGTCCTCATTGATCTTGACCTTAAGAACACTATTAACCGCCTCAAAAGATTCTGTCCTAACCAAAATGCGGGCAACATCCAAGGATTTTTTCTTTTCCGTGTTATCATCAGAATACACATAAGTACCAAAAGGCTCAACTAATGAGGAGAAAACATCTAGCGACCAAGCATGAATTGGGATACCAAAACACCAAACCCACATCAAACGCTCCTTATCAAGCTCCCTAGGCTGCCACGACCTGAGCTCCTTAAACCATTGAGCCATCCAATCTGCCGCCTCCTCAACAAGAGCTTGAAGGTCTCCATCTTCCCTGCCTTCCAAAAGGGCCAAGTTCGCACCAAGAGGTGTAACCTTCACCGAAAAAACACCTTGCCTAAAGAACTCATCCTGAATAAAATAGGTTTTACCCGGATGCAAAACTTCACCGACCATAGCTGCACCAAGATTCGAAATAGTCTCAGATGAAAGGATAAAGTTAACATCCACTCTGCTGCCTGCTGCAATATTATTATTAACACCGGGCCCAACCTCTACAGATTTATCAGAAACACCCCTTTGTTTCTTGGCAATCCACACATGCGTCGTGGATTGCACCTTCTTGGGCTCACTCACCACCTTACCGGAGGATTGATTCTTATAAGCAGTCTCAACACCCACCCTATCAAACCTAGGTTGATTAACAAACAACTTCATTTTTTGAAGGAAAATATTATCAAGCTTCACAGCAAAATTACACGGCTCCTTGACTGCCAAAAAACGGACGAAACCAAATCTCCTACCAAACTTATCTCTTCTCACATGTTGAAAACAAGTGATTCAATGGGATATTTTTCTTTGAAATAACATAATTCTCTTGCACTTATTTGGAAGTGGAAGAAAAAATGGCAAGATAGAAAGACTTTTTACTCAAAAACCAATTACATTTCTTTAGACTTAGTAGTTTTTATTAGGCTAAATAGCACTTTTGGTCCTTTATCTTTGCTCCAGATTTCACTTTGGTCCTTTATCTTTTTTTTGGTCCGTTTTGGTCCTTTATCTTTCATTTTCGTTTCACTTTGGTCCTTTATCTTTTTTTTTGGTCCGTTTTGGTCCTTTGTCTTTCATTTTCGTTTTATTTTGGTCCCTCGCGTTATTATTTAATTCAATTAAAACAATTAAAACAATTAATTCAATTAAAACAATTAAAAAAAATTAGAGAAATTACTCCCCCCACCGTGAACCACCGTTAACCACCGTCAGCCACCAACAACCACCACCCACCACCACCACCTCCCAAACCCAGATCTGGTTCGCCTAACCACCACCCACCCAACCACCACCCAACCACCACCCACCACCACCCACCGTGAACCCCTCCCCCCTCCCAAACCAGATCTGGAAACGCTAGAAGACCCAGATGCGACTGCCAGAAGACCAAAACGGAGGCACACCGTCCACCCCCAAATCGCAAATACCAGATCCAAATCGCAAACCACGCAGTCCAGATCCAATCATCATCGGAAATCGCAAAGACCCAGATCCAAATCGCAAATCACTGGAATATACGAATAAACGGAGGCAAGGGGGTGCGCAGAGAGAGAGAGAGAGAACAACAAGGGGGTGGTGGTTGACGGTGGTGGGTGGTGGTGGGGAGAAGAAGAAGAAGATTGACAGATTGAAGGGGGTGGTGGACGGTGGGGGGGTTATGTTTTATTTTTTTAATTGTTTTAATTGTTTTAATGTTTTAATTGAATTAAATAATAACGTGAGGGCCAAAATGAAACGAAAATGAAAGATAAAGGACCAAAACGAACAAAAAAAAAATAAAAGACCAAAGTAAATTCTGGAGCAAAGATAAAAGACCAAAAGTACTATTTAGCCTTTTTATTACATTATCCCTCCGGGTCAACGGAACACTAAAACTAGTTTCAAAATTTGCTCATTCATCAAAAAAATTGATATACGTGTTGGATTGTAAATAAAAGATCAAAAAATAAAGGTTACATATAAGCTACTAGGAATTTTGCGGCTTCAAAATACCGACTTACTAAGACAATAATTAACACCGCACGTGGGATCTTAAGACATTATCGAAGACCTTGCAGCTTATCGTTAACCATATAGACTTTCAAACTTTGACCTTGACTTTTCCCCTATGAATCTTCAACAATTCTTATTTCTTTTAATTAATTTCAACAATTCTTAAAGTGCAAGGGAACATTTCTGCTATATAAAAATAATTTAAAGCATACGACAAGTAAGCTAAGTAAGAACAAATTTCTTCTGGGCTTTTTCAATAATTTAAACGTAGCAGATCACAGTATCACACTACACATGATTCTCCAACGTGCTTCGAGAAGCATTGCATAGGGTTTGCAAACGCAGCCTCATCTAAGTTAGCCGCCAGATAGATGTGAGATGAATTACGATAAAATGATATAATGATATAATCTTATTTTATAACCAACTCATTCGGGATATTATATTTTAAATCAGGTTTATATGTTTGTGAAATTTTAAGGCAGGTGTTGAGCCACACTACAATCTACATAGGCCAATAAGTCATAGGGTTTGCAAACGCAGCCTCTTGTCTAATGCATATACTATCAATTAGCAGCCTCTTCCAAATGATAAATCTTGGGTCATGATATTTTGAGTGTCCCGAACGAACTAATAAAACGGTGCTCTTATTTGAAAATCATTTTCCTTGTATTTTTGTTGGAGTTAATAGCCAGTTTGGTTTCTCAAATTTCAGAAAAGTTTAGTTTACTTTTTGATATTAACAATATTCCTATTTACCCCATAACATTTTCAAATCTTATTCAGATTAGTCTCTCAAATTTTAGATGTTACATTTGATCTATGATTTTTAAAGATTAATATCAATCAAGTCTCTCACTTTTCCAATTTAGTATTAATTTGGTTATGATATTTGGTTCTTTTTGTGTATTCGTGTGAATCAAACTACTAAGTTGTAAAAGTTAGTGACCAAATTGATATTAAGTCGTAAAAATTAGGGACCAAGCGTAACATTGAGAATTTGAGGGACTATACTGATTAACGTTTGGAGATGTGAAACTCATTAGGAATATTATTAATGTCAGTGATTAAACCGGCCAAATTGGCTATTAATTCATTTTTGTTGGAAATCATTAACGATTATTCATAATCAAGGTTCTTTAAAAAATTATTTTGAATAGAAATCAAAACGTGCCTATTTTTCCCTCATCTTGAAACAAAATAAATTTTTAAGACTGTGTACTCATCTTGCAACATAGTAGATTGCAAATATAATTTTAACAATTTTTGTTTAGAAAAACTTCTATAACAAGAATAGTTTATATTATTCTATATGTCCGAATGCATAAAGAAAACAAATAATTCTTTAAAGAATTCAATATTATATAACTTGATTTTGATTCGATTGTTAAAAATCTCTCTAATAACTTACAATTCTTCAAATAGAATTTCACCGTCAAGATAGTGATCATATTTTAAGTAAATTTCAATAAGTTTTCAATATGATTTCAATTCATGTGGGTTTTTTTTGGTACATATTCATGTGGGTTTCTACGTCTAATGATCTAAGTTTGTTTATATATATATATATAAGTTATAATTATAATAACATAAATATTTTATTCAAATATATGTATATACCACTAAGTAAAATAAATTTTCGTGCCCAAAAAAAAGGAGCCTTGAGGGCCACCACTGTCTTATTATAACCAACTAAGTCGAGAATTTTAAATCTGAGTTTATTTATAAAAGCCTGGTTCTATCCCCACCCCCATATTGGCTATCCACACCCCATTTAATTAGCAATTTTCCAAATTACTCTAACTCTTCTCACTAATTCCTAATAACCCTTATGTTATCTTAGTTCACATTTCCATCTCTCTCTCTCTCTCTCTCTCTCTCTCTCTCTCTCTCTCTCTCTCTCTCTCTCTCTCTCTCTCTCTCTCTCTCTCTCTCTCTCTCTCTCTCTCTCTCTCTCTCTCTCTGTAACCATACGCAGCAACCACCATTACCACGCAGGCACCACCACACGCAGTGACCACCATCACGTACGCCGGCACCACTACACGCAACAACCAACACCACGAACACTGGCACCACCACACAGCCATCACCACTTTCATCTTCTTCTTCCACAGTTCTTCGTTCGCATCTTCCTCAGTTCTTCGTTCGCGAGCAGTAACCACAAAACGATAACCACTTTTTCTTCCTTGTCTTCTCCCCTCTCTCGTTCACGAGCACTTCTATATCGGATTTTGATCTTGTATTTTTTATTATGGGTTTTGATTCTACAATTGTTATTTTTTTTTTCAAAATATTGAAGATGAACGTGAACTGAGTTCACGATGGTTATGGTGAACTCAGTTTATAATGGTGAGTCTGTTGTAAATCACCATAGCATGGTTGTCAAACTCGAGAGTCTACATAGACTCGTGAGGGGACCGTAGACTCGTAAGAGTTTATGAACAAAAAAAATTACACTAAAAAAATCGGTAAAATAATTACTGTAATGTCAAACAGTATCAAACTATCAATAACAATGAAGACATTTCATCAATACATAAATATGGACTTACTATGTCATTAGATGCCACAAGATGATTTCAAATACTTAAGCATGTACAAAGATAATGATAATAATTAATAATACACTTGATTCAGTAGCTTTAGAACATTAATACTAATTCAAAGAGCAATAACACAGTAGCTTTAGAGCAATAACACTAATCCAGCAATAATAGTACTTGATTCAAAGAGCAATAAGACTATCCTTTTACTAATTCTAATTCAGCAATAATACAATAATAAGTGAAAACACATTTAAATGATTTTAATTTATTGTGTGTTTTTGTTATTAAAACTTGTTGAAAACACATTTAAATGTATTTTTTATATGCTACTGACAATATATGATTGTATTATATATTTATTTTATTTTTATAAATATTAATATTTTAGATGTTATTAATTTACAAATTATTTTGGGTTATGGAGGTGTTAAAATGATATCTATATTTAAAATGGGCTTTAAAAATGAAAAAAACTGATTTTGGGCTTGGTTATTCGCATACACCCCCTGCTTTGCTGATTACACCCCTGATTGTGGTAGATTCGATAGAATCGCTTTAGACTCGCGAGTCTATCCGAGTCTACCCGAGTCTATCCGAGTTTACCAAAATTGCGATTCTACATGAAATTTGACTCGTTTTGGGGGAGTAAACTCGTAGACTCGTACGTGTTGACTCGCGAGTTTGACAACCATGCACCATAGTGAACTGAGTTCACTATAGTTTTAGTGAACTCAGTTTACGATGGCGAGTTTGTTGCAAATCACCATGGTGAACTCAGTTCACTATAGTTATAGTAAACTTAATTCACTATGGTGGTTTATTGAAAACAACCCTAGTGAACTGAGTTCACTATAACTCTAGTGAACATAGTTTACATGAACTATAGTGAACTGAGTTCACTATAGGCCTGTAAAACTTAAACTCATAACCTATAGTGAACTCGGTTTACTTGAACTATCGTGAACTCAGTTCACTATATGTTATGAGTTTTAATTTTACAGACCTATAGTGAACTTAGTTTACTGAGAGAATTTTTGTCCTTAATTTTTTTTTTAACATTTGGGGGTGTAGATAGCCAATATGGGGGTGGAGATAAATTCAGTCTTTATAGAATACAAACATGTTTGTGAAAATACGAGAGTAGGCTTCCGTTGTATAAAAAAAAATACGAGTTTCCCATTGACTCAGAGGCTCAATTACGTTTTAGTCAAAAAAAAAATAGCTATATAATTGATCACAAAATTATTAAAAATAGTGGAGAAGTGTCTGATGTGGTGGATGGTGAATCAATGTATTTTTACAATTTAGTTATTTTTCCCTTATACTTTTAAATTTCATCTAGAATGAAAGAATTGTTTTTTCAATATACATTTTTCTTGAAAAGTTACTCTAGATGCATATATTAACATAAATAAAACATATAGTCAACATTGTTCATAAACCAAAGAAGTCCTTTTTAGTAAGCTCCAAGGGGTTAGTTTAGTAGGATATGACAAGATTAACACTCGACATGTCATAGGTTTAAGTCTTTCAGATGTACTCAGAGAGCATGAAGATTTTCCCTGCAACTCCAACACAGTTTCTGTTCCAATCCAAAAGAAAAATTAGTTTTAGTACCCTTTTTAAAACCACACGTGCTGCATACCCATTTTACCAACAAAAAAACCACACGTGCTGCTGGCCTATGAAGCCAAGCTAAATTTGGGCAATTTTGATTTGCAAGTTCAAACCATTTTAAGCACTATTTTATGGACTTCTATGCATAAAAGTAAACTACTTCTTTTTCACATACTACCTTGCTTCTCATGGGAAATGATACATTTAAAATGATGATTTGGCTCGAAAAATTCCATCTATATTGTTCAACATTAAACGTTGTTACTAGCACCAAAAAAGCCTAAACTGGCTGCCTTAATACCCATCACTGGATTTCTTTGATATTGCCATGACATTGAAGTTGAGAGAATCGGGATTCTTCTGGATCATGCTCTTGATGACTTTAGCTGCATCCTGCAGTAAATTTAAATATATATTAAAAGATAATACATGTATTTCAGTGAGAATATAACAATAGCCATAACATTGAAAGATATTTACCTTCAACAAAGTACTTGGTGAGGATGGACCATGAGATATCGGTCCTGACTTTCTCCCATCAAGCTCATAAAGTTCACCTGCAAAGAAATTAATCAGATAAACATATCTAGGTTTCTTTACTTTGTCGTTGTATATTGGTATACTGTTTAGCTCATTTTACAAACACAACACAGAAGAAAATGGTAATAAGGTATATAAAAGAATTACCATCCACACAAGCAAAGCAGATGAAATGATCATTCACATTATCTGATGCCTGCATCACAAATATTTTAAACAAAAGATTATTAATACTTCCTCTCAATTAGCATACATAAATATGAAACACATAAAGTTGTATCTCCTAAAACCTCAATTTACATGTTCAGCTTGCTGAACAACCTTTTAAAATTAAGATGGAAATAAAAAGCATTTATAGACTGTCCTAGAGAAATACATTCTATAAATTATACTTTTTTTGTTCGGACCATTGCAGGCTACCCACGGAGTGTCCCAATGCTTTCAACGAAAGACTAATCTCCGCTCGTGCTTAGGATCAAATTTCGCACTGGCCGACACTGAGTTTGTCCACTGCGGGAATCGAACCCGGGAGCACCGGGTCGACCCCCCGTGTCCCAAGGTAGATTAAGTCATTGGGCCAACGGTGTTGGTTCTTCTATAAATTATACTGCAACCAACTCCAATATACTTTCAATTTTTGTAAATTTTTCATTGATCATCTGCCGCCGCTAAAACTAGTAAAACCTTCCCACATCACTATTAGTATTAAGCACTTTATATTCTAGCTACACACCCAATGGGTCTTGCAGATCAAGTATTTTCCACTCATTTTGCTCCAACTACATTTTACAATAATACTCAACACTACCTCCCAAGTTGATGAACAGATATATGTTATTCCTGACTTGCCAAGAAGATCCTGAAAGCACTCTAAGTAAATCCTTGTGTCCAATTTCTCCTTGATAAAGGGTCACTCTATCTCAATGTCTTTTATCACACCAAGTTGAATCAGATTAAGTGCAATGCTAATGATCGATTTATCGTCACAAAATAGTTTCATAGGCACTTCATACTTTATTCTCAAGCATCCACACTTGACCAAAGTTCAGCAAAGTTCAGCCTCTACACTTGACCAAGCAGCCACATTTTATTTCTTCTTACTTCTCTATTTGTATTGAAGAAGGGGACAAAAAGGAAATGAAGAAAGGAGGGTGAGAATGGGCTTAGAAAACAAGGCCTCTAATTATGAGAGAAGAAAGAAGCCAGTCATCAAGAGGTGGGAGAGAGAGGAGTGAGAAAAATATTAAACTTGACAGATGGCCTAGAGAGGAGTGTAGGAAAGTGATGTGAGAATCATGCAAGGAGAGGGAGAAGAATGATTATAAGGAAAGGAAAAATAGCATGAGAGCTGGAGTGGTGAAAGGAGGGTGAAACTTAGTGCAAGGTCTGCCTGTGCTCCTCCTAATCAGGGAGCTATTTTTTTTGTTAAGCATTTACATTTCCATCTTGTAAGGGAACTATTTTTTTGTTAAGCATTTACATTTCCATCTTTAAGGAGCATCGCTCCATCCATAATCATGGTTGTTCTGTTTTCAGACTTCTTTTATAGAAGCTGGAGATTTTGCACTGACTATAGGGCGCTAATCAACAAAAATAAACCCAGTTTTCAGGTTTCACAACTTAAACGGGCTCTATCAACAGAAGAAAGGACGCTGCAGGTGGAACCTGGGGAAGTGCTGAATGTGCACAAATTGCTCAATGAGACCAGACAGATGTTGATAAAATGGGCTAATCTTCCTGACTGCAAAAATACATGGGAGGGCTATGAATTGATTGACAACATTTTTCTTAAATTTCACCTTGGGAACAAGGTAAAACTTATAAGGGGGAGCATTGATAGGCCCTAACTACATGTGTGTGAAAGAAAAGGCAAAAAAGAAGTGAAGAGATAAAGGAGGATGCAAATGTGCCTAGGAAGGAAACAAGACCCGTATATGCATGAGAGAAATAAACAAGGGGTCGTGGGGTGAGCGCGAGAGAGGAGTGGGAAATATAACAGATTGGACAGGTGGCAACGAGGGGGTGGAGGAAAAAGATACGAGAATCATGCAAGGAGAGGGAGGAGAATGATTATAAGGCAAGGAATAACAGCATGACGGGGTATCATGGAATTGTAGTAGTGAAAGGAGGGCTAAGTGCAGGGTGTACCTGTGCTCTTGGTCAGGGAGCTATTTTCTGTTATGATTTACATTTCCATCTTGTGAGGAGCGTTGCTCCATTCAGACTAATACTTTTTCTGTTTTCAGGCTTACTATTCTCCTGCACTCCTCTGTAAATGCACAGATTATGCAATTTCTCCTGCAAGCTTGTCACATCTCTTTGTGAGATTTAACCTTTAGAACATATATCCTTCGAAATGAAGATATCTTAAAGTAGGTCCTTTCAATCTCTAATGTAGTTACTTTATTTATCCTTCCAACAACTTCCATTTCAAACTCAGCCAGCGGCTGCTTTTCTGTTTTAGAAACTGTTTTTAACACCTACTATAGTGATGTTGTTGAGAGTCTCGTATTGGATGGTGATATGGCTTGAGAATCAAAACCCAAATGGTATCAGAGTCTATCCAAAATCCATAGGGCCGCCACAGATGTCCAATCCTGCAAACCCCGCGCCTCAAATGTCCAAGACGTGCTGTTGGGGGGGGGGGGGGGGGGGAGAGTGCTGAGAGTCCCACAATAGATAATTGGATAGTGATATGATTTGAACAAGAGTTATAATTGGGGCAAGTTTTACCTCGTGAACTAGCTTTGGAGTTTAGTTAAATCCAAACCTAAATTCTAAGAGATGTCAATAGCAGTGTTGTCAAAAATCGGTTATGGCGGCGCCATAGCGCTATGGCGTGGCGGATTTTGAAACAGCCGCCATAAAAAAACGGTTTTATAACGGTGTGCCAATGGCGGCGCCATGGCGGGCGTCATGGGCATGGCGGACTGGCGGTACGGCGGGATATGGCGGACGAAACAGTTTTTTTGCAAAAACACGGGTTTGGATCGTGGAGAAGATGAAGGAATAGTAATTTATCTACTATCGTGCCTTTGTTTTTTAAACACAAAATGACTTTTCAACCCTTATTGATTTGCTCAGTATTGAATTACAGCTGTATATACTATTTTTTTATTGGGGTGCAGTTGCAATCACAGTTTGATTTGATGTTATCACCGCCTGCACTTTACAGCTGTATTGCATTATAAAATTCTGTCCTTTTCTACAGTTGCAAACACAATATTCATTCTGATTTTGCTTTATTTTTTTCATTCTGATTTTGCTTTATATAAAGTCTTTCTCTTCGCATATCTCTTTCTCTTCTTTGCATATCACATATTTTTTTTTCTGTTTTTGTTTTAATTTATTTTTCTGTTTTTGTTTTAATTTATTTTTCTATATTAATTTTTTTATTCTGTTTTTGTTTTAATGCATCTGTTTTTTTTTCCTGTTTTTTTTCTTCTGTTTGTGGCTTTGTGCATCTGTTTTAAATTTTTTTCCTGTTCTGTTTTAATCTTAGTTTGTAGAATATGTCTCAACCAAATTCCTCAAATTCAAAATGAGTTGCTTAATTTTGTTGTTATTAGGGTTCATTGCTTTTTATAATTTTGTTGTTATTTTGATGTCTTAAACTTAATTTGAAGTGGTTCTTAGTTGCTTATGACAATTTGATGGAGACTAATTTGAAGTGGTTCTTAGTTGCTTATGACAATTTGACATTTATTGATAGGCCTTTGGATAATTTTTTTAATTTTTATAGTTTTTTTTGTATGTGTATTAGTATGTATATTTTTAAATTTTTTATAAAAATTGATCCGCCATGGCGTCCGCCATATGCCGTTACGCCATCCGCCATATGTTTATGGCGGTTTTTTGGGTCTCCGCCATAAACCGCCATCCGCCATTGACAACACTGGTCAATAGTATGCATAAATAGAACAGAAGTTTATCTCCCTTGCTAGAAGAAGAGGGAATGATTACCAGACTTCATCCATATGATCACTCTGACTTTACCTTGGTCAGTTTTACAAACCAAGCTCTAGAGACTTTTTCACCCTTACAAACTTTTCTTAACTTGTACACCTTTCTTCCATCAATGGCAATATCTCCAAATTGGGGAAATCTCCATATAAAATATCTCCTCCAAGTCTCCATGGAAAGTCATTTTTTACATAATTGGTATAATTACTGCCCAAGATGAGTAGCAAGGGAGAGTAAGATTCTCTGTTCAATTTTGCTACTAGAACAAATATCTCCTTGCAGTCTATCCTTCTGCAACTAATCTTATTGCATACCAATCTAATTTTCCATCAGATGGCACCACATAGAGCGGGAGATTTAGTATATGTTCATAGTAACATTCGACCTCTTTCAAGGAATACTCCATATTGCAGGAGATGATTGCATACTACGTGAACTTGCTAACTTGTCTTTAGATGAACTAGATGTAAAGGCCGTCTTTTTCGATGATAATCAACTATAGAAGATGATTTTTTTCATCTTTCTTTGTTTTAGAATCTTTTGTTCTAATGGAACTAAGTAATCAATTTAGATAAATATACAAAGTTTGTTTCTCATTTTTTACCAGTTACAAATAAATTGGGCTCATAATTATTTTTATTTTATTTAATAATTAATAGTATATAGTGGGGTTGTGTCCTATGTTTTTGACATTAGCGGTGTCCGGTGTCTGTGCTTCTTAGGTTTCTTATTAGAGAGTACTCATAAGTAGTTTAGTTAAGGCTACTTGTAATTAGATCTAGAAGTTTCTGTGAATCAGTTAGTTACAACTGATTAGATCTAAGTCTCTCAAGTATAAATACTTGCTGTAACAGTTCCATATTACATACAAAATATTCAATTCTGAATCTCCAACTCTCTGGCTTAGATTCTAATATGGTATCATAAGCACAATTTTTTCCACCTTCGTGGAAACCGATCCAAGCTTCCGCAACCGTTTTCATGGCGGCGATACCGGATCCAGAGTCACCGGCGCACGCCACACCGGCGCAAACGACGCCATCGCTGATTCCTCCAATTACGGCGAATCTACCTCTCTCAACCTTCTCGTATAAAATTACAGAGAAATTAGATGATAAGAACTATCTCGTTTGGCTCCAACAAGTTGAGCCGGTTCTTCGTGCACATAAGCTTCACTGCTTCTGCGTCGCGTCGGAGATTCCTCCACTCTACTTGACTGAAGCTGATCGTGCTTCTGGAACTGAGAACCCTGCGTATCACACCTGGGATCAACAAGATCAACTCCTCATGGCGTGGCTTCAGGCGTCGCTTTCACCGTGTATTCTTCCTCGCGTTATCGGTTGTCGTCATACGTGGCAACTCTGGGAGAAAATTCATCAAGATTTTCACTCGAAACTCAAAGCGAAGGCTAGACAATTGCGAACCGAGTTACGCAACTCGAAGAAAGGATCGAAATCCATTTGAATTTCTGCAAGGTATCAAATCTGTTTCTGACTCGTTGAACTCCTTCAGTGAACCGGTTTCGTTGCAAGAACAACTCGATGTGATCCTTGAAGGTTTACCGTCTACTTTTGAATCGATTGTGACGCTTATTAATAGCAAGTCCGACTGGTTTGAATTTGATGAAATTCAAGCTCTTCTTCTCGCTCACGAGCATCGCGTTGACAAACAAAAACTAGTTGAAGAAACTGCATCGCTTAATCTTACACAAGCATCGCCTGCGTCTCATGCTTCGTCGGCACAGGTTCACGTAACTGCCTCTGGTTCCGATGAAGCTTCTGGTACGACGCAACCTGCTCCTATTCAACAATTCTCTAATGACAGTACTCGTGGTGGCTATGGAGGATCGCGTGGTGGTCGCGGTGGACGTGGTGGACGTCGTGGTGGCAGAAACGGTGGCCGGAGTAATGTGCAGTGTCAGGTTTGTTTCAAAACTGGTCACGACGCCTTTGTATGCTGGCACAGGTATAATTCTTCCTTTGTTCCTCAATTTCCTATGCCTGCTGCTAATTTTGGACAAACTAGTGCTTATCCTAGACCTGCACCACCACCAACACCTTATGTTTGGCCAGCACCTCCACCACAACCTCAACCACAAGCCTATTACACCTTTGCTGCACCACCTCAGTTTTATCCAACACCTCAAGCCTATCCTCAACCACAAGCCTACCTCACCAACATACCTCAACCACAGCTATATCTAACCAATGCTAGTCAGGTACCTCAACCTAACTGATCTGGAGATTCTGGAGCAACTATGCACGCTGGTCCTAACCCTCCACCAGCACCCTCAGCTACTGGAATAGAGCAAGTTTTCCTCGGCAATGGCCAAGGTTTGCCTATCAAGTCTATTTACTTTGTTTCCTTTAAGTCTCCTTTACAACCTGATGTTGTGTTGCATCTTAAGAATGTTCTCTATGTACCTTCTCTCACTAAACAACTTCTTAGTGTTGGTCAATTTTCTGCTGATAACAATGTGTATTTCTTATTCTTTCCAACTTACTGTGTTGCTAAATCTCAGGTCACACATAAAGCTTTACTTCAAGGTTTTCGTGGTCGTGATGGTCTCTATACATTTGACAACTTGCTGTCAGTCTCCCAGTCTCAAGACAAGTCTACTTTACCATCTATTTTCTCAGTTTCATGTATCCCTCCTCCCTCTATAAACACTGTAAACTCCCACACTTCCACCAATTTTACTCTTTGGCATAATAGACTAGGACATCCTAGCTATGCTACCTTACAAAATGTACTACAACAGTGTAATGTTACAATTCCTTCAAGAAATAAAGTTGACTTTTGTGTATCATGTTGTATGGGCAAGTCTCATAGACTCAACTCCCTTCCCAACTCTCTGATTCTGTATATTCTGCACCATTAGAGCTAGTTTTCTGTGACTTGTGGGGTCCAGCCCCCATGGATTCTTCTATGGGATATAAATATTACCTTTCCTTTATTGATGCTCACAGCAGGTATACATGGATCTATTTCTTGAAAAACAAATCTGAAACTCTAACCTTGTTCAAACAGTTCAAAGCTATGGCTGAGTTGCAACTAAACACACCTATTAAAGCTATCCAATCTGATTGGGGTGGTGAGTTTCGCCCATTCAAACAATTCCTTGCTGATCTTGGCATTGTTCATCGTATTATTTGCCCATACACTCACCATCAAAATGGAGTAGTAGAGAGAAAGCATAGGCACATTGTTGAAATGGGCCTCTCTCTACTCTCTCAAGCCTCTCTGCCCATCTCTTACTGGGATCATGCATTCCATACAGCTGTATATCTCATAAACCGATTACCTGCTGCTCATAACCCTGCTATTCCCTTACAAACACTTTTCCACAAACAACCTGATTTTTCCTTTCTCAAAACCTTTGGATGTGCCTGCTATCCACTGCTTAGACCATATAATAATCACAAGCTGCAATTCAGGTCTTCAGAGTGTCTTTTCCTTGGTTATTCTTCCTCACATAAAGGTTACAAATGTCTCCATGTGTCTTCTGGTCGGTTGTTTGTGTCCAAAGATGTTCTATTTGATGAACATAAATTTCCTTATCAATATATGTCAACCTCAGTGGCTACACACTCCTCTATTCCTACATCATCCTCCACTATACCTCTTGGTATTATTTCCACACCTAGAACAGCTGCTGTCTCACCAGTTGCAACACCACTTTCAGCTAATACTGCACCTATTTCACCAGCAAATAACACTGTCTCTCACCCTGCTACATCTGTCCAATCATCCAATACAGCTTTACCTCACCCTCCCTCATCACCTAGCCTGTCCTTACCATCCACAGCCTCAAGTACTATTGATCCTAACTCACCCTCACCCTCTCCTCCTCACAACACTCACCCAATGTTGACTAGATCCAAAACTGGCCACTCTCAACCTAGACAGTTCCCTACCCTTCTTCTCACCACTATTGAGCCCTCAAATATTCATCAAGCTCTAGCTAGTCCACCTTGGCATCAGGCTATGGAAACTGAGTTACAAGCCTTGAAGAATAATGAGACTTGGTCTCTAGTGCCGCTTCCTCGGGGTAAGACTGCAGTTGGGTGCAAATGGGTTTTTAGACTTAAAGAGAATCCTGATGGTAGCATCAACAAGTATAAAGCACGTTTGGTTGCTAAAGGGTATCTCCAAAAGTTTGGAGCTGATTACACAGACACGTTCTCACCTGTTGTAAAGCTTGTGACAGTGAGAACTGTGCTCACCCTTGCCTTGACAAATCAGTGGCCCTTGAAACAAATAGATGTGAATAATGCCTTCTTGAATGGCATTCTCAAAGAGGATGTGTATATGAGTCAACCTCCAGGATTTGAAGTGGAAGACAAGTCTCTGGTATGTAAATTACACAAGGCAATTTATGGCCTAAAACAGGCCCCTCGGGTTTGGTATGAGCAGCCAACTAAGACACTTCTCAGTTTTGGTTTTAAACAGAGTAAGTGTGATCACTAAATGTTGGTGTATATGTTGGTGTATGTTGATGACATTGTTCTCACCGGTTCATCTCTTACACTAATTCAACAATTGATCACTAAATTGAATGCTGTCTTCCCTCTTAAGCAACTTGGTGATTTGGATTACTTTCTAGGAATTGAAGTCAAGAGGCTGTCCCCTAGCACAATTCAGTTGACTCAAGGCAAGTACATACGTGAATTGTTGAGTAAGGCTGATATGGGTAATGCAAAGGGTATTTCTACCCCTCTGCCAGCAAACACTAAGCTGTCTAGACATGGGGCTGACTATTTTGATGATCCTGCACTCTATAGAAGTATTGTTGGTGCTCTACAATATGTAACTATAACACGGCCAGAACTGGGATATGCTGTAAACAAGGTCTGCCAATTCATGTCTCAGCCCTTGATATCTCATTGGACTGCTGTGAAACGAATACTTAGGTATCTTAAGGGATCGGTTGACCTTGGTATTACTTTTAGAGCAGCTTCATCCACCTCTCCCTTGTGTATAAGAGCCTTCTGTGATGCGGATTGGGCGTCTGATATTGATGATAGACGGTCCACTTCAGGTGCATGCATCTATCTAGGGCCAAATCTAATTTCGTGGTGGTCAAAGAAGCAGACATTGGTTGCTAAATCAACAGCTGAAGCAGAATATAGGAGTCTTGCCCTTGCTGCAGCAGAAGTTTTATGGGTTCAATCTCTCCTCCAAGAGCTTCAAATTGCAGTTCCAGCACCTGTCATTTATTGTGATAATCAAAGCACAGTTGCTTTGAGTCACAATCCTATTCTTCACCATAGAACCAAGCATATGAAACTTGATATCTTTTTTGTCCGTGAGAAAGTTTTAAACAAGTCTCTACTGGTTGAATATGTTCCCTCTCAAGCACAGGTTGCTGACATCCTCACGAAGCCCTTGGCCAAGCTTCAGTTCTGTTCTCTCCGTGACAAGCTCATGGTGCTACCCACCAATGAGATTGTGGGGGGAATATTAGAGAGTACTCATAAGTAGTTTAGTTAAGGCTACTTAACTTGTAATTAGATCTAGAAGTTTCTGTGAATCAGTTAGTTACAACTGATTAGATCTAAGTCTCTCAAGTATAAATACTTGCTGTAACAGTTCCATATTACATACAAAATATTCAATTCTGAATCTCAAACTCTCTGGTTTAGATTCTAATATTTCTAATCTTATATTATCTTAAATGATCTCCTATAATTAGTTTCCATATTACTTAGTTATTTGTTAGGATTTGTTTCATTATTTCCCTATTTAATCAGGATTAGGAGTCTTGTATCCCTCTCTAAATAGGTATTAGTGTTTACTCTTCTGTACCATGTTATCAAGTCATTTTGTCCCTCTTTATTTCCCTATTTATTAATTATTAATAATGCATGGCGACATATAAGATGGACCATTAAAAGAAAGGTTCACTCGTGCACCAAAGATAGTAATCGTTGGATATATTATATTTATAGTGGTATAGACTTCTCATCGCATAAAATATTGGAATTTTGATTTTTATCTTCTCTGCTTCCATCAAAATCACTAAAGCTAGTGATCAATAATCGGTCCAAGTACAGCCCCCGGAAACATAAGACTAGACGCAATTATCGACACAATTTGCCTATACAACAACCTTAAGTGAAAATCACTTTGAAATTTTTTGCATTACAGACGCAACTACTTATATTTTAAAAAGACACTTCTAAGGGCTGTGCCTGCCCATAAAAAGTAACAACACAAATAAGAACATAGGTTCACATCTATAGTCTACACGGCCAAATCCAAATTCCAGACTTACTCATCATACAAGAACCTACATATATTAATTACATAATTTATAAGTCCCCGCTTAAGTATCAGTTTATCGTATTCAAAAAATAATGATGAAAGCAAACAAGTAACATAAGAGCAAGATTTTTTCAAATGCATTGGTCTATATTTTAGAGATAAGATAAGAAGGCAGAACTGATCCTTTGATCTTTACATCTATATTACAAATATATCACTTCATACCCCTTCACCACTCCAATAAACTGTTGTTTTAAAATTTAATTTAATTGATAGAAATACCTCTGTATCGCCAGCAGTGGCTGCTACTGAATGAGCAACTTCCATCTCTCTATCGTTCTCGAGAAATAAAGCACGCTGCAAGAAACAAAAGTTAGAAAATACCAATCGAGCATTATATTTAGCTATCAAGACTCAAGAGTCTTGATTGCTTGCTTTTTTGAAACATGAGAAAGATAGAAGGGCATTTGAGCAGGGAGAAGTAACCTGCATTGGGTCCAAGTCCGCAGTAGACTTAAAGAACTTATCAAAGAATGACCCTTCAACTGATAACAACAAAAGAAACACAAATTGAATGAGATCTAATGGTTGATGCACAAAAAAACTTAATGAAAGCAATGTGATTGTCAAAAATTTACCAAGCTTGACCTCGGAAGTTATGTTACCAAGAGCATGAATAAGCCCTACTGTACCACAAGCATTACCCACAGTTTGCTTCGTAAAATACACTTTATTGCTATATTCCTACACCAGAACAACACATGAAAATCCTACTCAAAAGATGCAGCTAAATTGATATGATATATTCTGCTACCCAAATTCAAATTTCATAGCTATTTTGTTTAAAAAATAATCAAAAAAAAAAACTGTTAAATGGTCCAGCAATACATTAGGGGAAAATAAAGATTCACAAAAAGATTAAAAGATTATATAATTAGAAGCATCCACTCACCTTTTTTTCCTTATCTTGTCTCAACCTCTCTTCTTCAGCCTGATTTAAAAGATAAAATCTTTCATAATATCAGAAAAAGAAGCATGAATATGATACAAAAGTAAAGAAATTCAACAACAAAATAAAAACAGAGGGATAAAGATAAAATAAAGGTTTATATTTATATGAAAATAATAACCTCAGCGGTAAGTGGATAAAGAAAAAGAACGGCAAGAACAGGCTTTGGAACCATTTCCAAAAGCTCATCATCTAAGCCATAAACATCATAGCACTCTGCTTGATCTTCTGGAAGACCAAGACCCCAAATGTACTGCAATTAACCGAAAACAACTAAGTAAGAGAAATAGGGCCAAGTCCAAAGAAAATAATAAAAAGGGATTCTTTTGCAAGAAAATGACAATTAACTATGCCAATCACATGCATCATTCAGAAATTCCGATTCAACTAGAGGAGGGGCTACCTGGTTCATGACATCGGGGTTAGCTTCAAGAGGAAGCCACCTTTTCGCTGCAGGGCTTTCGTCTACGGTAGTCATTCTACGCTTCTTTCTAGTTTCTACTTTCTATACTGCCGTTTTATGCTTATGCTCAAAAAACCTCCGATTCAACAACTAGAAGATAGAGAAGAGGCCTTGTGTTTAGGGTATTGCTTTTCCCACACCCCCTCCTACTCAAAACACACCCCATAAGGGTGTGAAAAGACCAAAAGGTCAGGCCAAACCTCTTTTTTTTTCACGAATTTTCACCTGTTCGAACACGGGCATTCGAACAGGTTCGAATGACATCGTTCGAGTGTGTTAAATTTTGACTTCACACCCTTTTGGGCGTTTTTCACCTGTTCGCATGAGGTCATGCGAACAGGTTCGCATGACCTCGTTCGAACACATTCGAACGACATCGTTCGAGTGTGTTAAATTTTGACTTCACACCATTTTTGGCGTTTTTAAACTGTTCGCATGAGGTCATGCGAACCTGTTCGAACAAGGTCGTTCGAACAGTCATAAAACACGTCCTTGCAGCGTCTCACGCGAGGTTATTTTTGGAATAAAATTTGTTAAGGGGTGTGAAAGAGTAGGAGGGGGTGTGGGAAAAGCAAAACCCTGTGTTTATATAAGGTGTATTTCGTGTAGATCTTTGTGGGCCTGTCAAGCCCATGGATTCTCCACGCAACTGCAAAAACAAATGGGAAAAGTTAAATAGTTACACTTTTGGATAAAATTAAAGAGTAGGTTGAAGTTACTCCAAAGAGGGGTGATTGATTCTAACCTTTAATTTAGATTTAATCTAATGGTTATGATCATTAATAATTACTCTCACGTGAACTCTTTTTTTACCTCTTATAATTTCTTGACTTTCTTCTTTTCAGTAATAGTACACGGTGGTTAACCAAGAAAATGTCAAAAAAAACGCTTTGCTGCTCTTGATTGCAACTTGCAAGAGGGATTTGCTTTTCCCACACCCCCTCCTATTCTTTCACACCCCTTAACAAATTTTATTCCAAAAATAACCTCGCGTGAGACGCTGCGAGGACGTGTTTTATGACTGTTCGA
Organism: Astragalus membranaceus; assembly: GCA_039519185.1. NCBI lineage: Eukaryota > Viridiplantae > Streptophyta > Magnoliopsida > Fabales > Fabaceae > Astragalus > Astragalus membranaceus. The sequence continues at coordinate 159,806,138 of CM076846.1, read as the reverse complement.
ACGACCTTGTTCAAACAGGTTCGCATGACCTCATGCGAACAGTTTAAAAACGCCCAAAAGGGTGTGAAGTCAAAATTTAACACACTCGAACGATGTCGTTCGAATGTGTTCGAACGAGGTCATGCGAACAGGTTCGCATGACCTCATGCGAACAGGTGAAAAACGCCCAAAAGGGTGTGAAGTCAAAATTTAACACACTCGAACGATGTCATTCGAACCTGTTCGAATGCCCGTGTTCGAACAGGTGAAAATTCGTGAAAAAAAGAGGTTTGGCCTGGCCTTTTGGTCTTTTTACACCCTTATGGGGTGTGTTTCGAGTAGGAGGGGGTGTGGGAAAAGCAATACCCTTCGTGTAGATCTTTGTGGGCCTGTCAAGCCCATGGATTCTCCACGCAACTGCAAAAACAAATGGGAAAAGTTAAATAGTTACACTTTTGGATAAAATTAAAGAGTAGGTTGAAGTTACTCCAAAGAGGGGTGATTGATTCTAACCTTTAATTTAGATTTAATCTAATGGTTATGATCATTAATAATTACTCTCACGTGAACTCTTTTTTTACCTCTTATAATTTCTTGACTTTCTTCTTTTCAGTAATAGTACACGGTGGTTAACCAAGAAAATGTCAAAAAAAAACGCTTTGCTGCTCTTGATTGCAACTTGCAAGAGGAAAGTCACTATGTTTTGTTTGAATCTCCTCCCGATAGTGTTAAGTGATTTGTGGATGATGATGTTATTGGAGTTTCTATTCCTTGTTTAGTTTCTGTTTAGTCGATTTTCTAAGTTATATATATTGAAATTAATTATTTTAATACAACTTCAAGTAAAATAAAATATTATGGAAGAAAAGTCAAAATTTACATTAATATTAAAAAGTTCAAACCAAAATTATAATAAAATTATAGCAAAAATAGCTATACATATTTTTCATTATGTTTATGACTAAGATAATGGTAATGAATTTCGTTATGCTTCATGTGAAATGTGCTTTTGCATGACATGTAATCATCTCAAGAGAAAAACAGTTTCCAATATTTTCTACATTGATCTTATCGGTTGTTCCTCTAAAAACCAAATTTTGTTCAATATATCTAATAATGGAGATTATTCTAACTAAAACTTTATTCCAATGTTCTTTTTCTTTTCTTTTAAGCTGCTAAACATTTTTATCAATTGTTATGTTTTTCTAAAATCTGATTTATAAATCAATCCATTCACTCATTAAATTCAGGTGAGCACCCCTTAACTCATGTTCTTTAAGCCTTTTCGAAATATGAATTCAACCATTAAAATATAATGCAAAGATGCATGACATATTATTCCTCTTGGAGGTCATCCACTTATTAATAATCGCATCATGCCAACTGGAATTGTGGCAAATTACCACTTTGTACAGCTAAGATATGATCTAATATATTTACAATCAATTAATTGTGTCAAAGTGTCATTGATGATGACTTTTTTAAACCATCTTATTTATAGGTGTTCTTGAAGAATGAGCGTCTTACACGTCCTATGATGTTGTAGTTGGCACACATTTTGTAGACCTAATGTTCGTTCATAGGAATTTTCATATGTTAATAGAATGTTTGCACACTACTACTTCACAAATGATTCATATGCATACTCTTTGTCAAATGTGTAAATGATTAATTCCCAAAAGCAACTTACCCATGAACTAGGCCCACACCTAGAATTTAACATCCATGAAGGGGCGTTTTGGGATATTTTTTTGAAAAGACTAAGGAGTATACTAACAAAAAGAAAGAAAAGGGTACTAATAGAGTAATAGTAGCCCCATTCAAGTTGATTTCTTTACCATCTATCAGCTTTTTTTATCATCTTCAGCTATTGAACAAAAAGCTACTGAATGAATCACAAGCGTATATTATAAGCTCCCAAAAGGATTAAATATTGCCTGGAAACATCCGAAACAGAATTGTGATTCCTTACTTCAATAAATTAACCGATGAGAAAAAACACAAAAGCAATTCATTGAAAAGGGAAAGATGAAATTTATTTTGCTTCAATTGGGAATACAGTGTCTTAAGGTGCATAATTATACAGAGTAACTAGTATTTTTCAGCTTTGGGAATTTGATTCCACTTAAAGGTACAAACAGTGATGACATTTACTCATCCGAGTTATGATGCATTTAGCCTCTATAGATCACTGTGATCACTACATGATGGACATTCCTCTCTACCAACATAGACAGAGAGTAGTCAGCAGAAGACTCCTTTCACTCACCAGTGTACCTTGGTTTCCGTTTTTCAGCAAATGCAGCCAAGCCTTCCAGCCGATCTTTGGTTTTCAACACCTGATCATAGCAATCTTCTTCCAAAACCAACGCCGATGTTATATCAGTCTCGACACCCTCGTTAATAGCTCTTTTAGCCATCTTTATTGCCACAGGGCCCTGTTAAAAAAAATTATGTGACTGAATATCATACAACAACAACCATCCTTAATCTCAAAAGTCAAATTTTCAACTAAAAAGAATGATTGTTTTGTTTTGGAAAAGTATTTTCAAATAAAAGTATTTTCAACAACAACCATGCTTAATCACACCTAAAAGTATTTTTCTTTATACTATCCAAGGAACTCAATACAACAATTAATTTTAGACTAACACTCCCAAACACAAAAATATAATTCAACTAAAAAATATTCCATAATATATTCTAATCCAGAGTAATTTTGGACAAATTACTCAAACACACTCTTTATTTGCACATTCAGATTACAGGGGTCGATTCGATTGCAAAGTCATTCATGGATGTTTGCAAAAGAAGTTTAGTAATGTGTTTATAAGTTAAAACATCTGCAACCTTTATCTTTCTTTCTTTTTTTCTCGGAATAGATCACCTTCTTTGAACAATGAATAACCAACAGTTTTAAAATATTTTGAAAAATGCAAAACCAACAGTTTTAAAAAATCAGTCGCTTCCGTTTAAACATAAAACACACACAATGAAAACTGATCCCGCATCTCCAACTGTCATAAAACACACTACAGCAGTTTCAGGTCCCAGACAGATACCTTCTGATTGATATCCCGAGCAACTGCAAGTGCCTTGGAATAAGCTTCACCAACAGGAACACAGTAATTGACAAGACCTGCGTGAACATATGATCATGCAGCTAAGTATCAATGATCTTAATTGGGGGAAAAAGACGTAAGTTGCATATATTTTTTGGTGACAAGAATGTAGTTTTTGTTATTGTATTGAAAGTTGCACAATCATGGTGGGTTTTCTCTTTCTTTCCCGAAGTTTTAGCAGGAGAAGAGAGAACTCCAAGACAGTGAATGTTTGATAGACACAAATTGAAACTTAAACTACAGAATGTCTTGAATGTTTTCTGAGTTGAGTTGTGTAAAAAAAAATTATAAATATTATTTCAATTGTGTATACCTACATTCACTAATTATGATTACATAGACAAGCTATACCTATTGGGACTGATTAACTGCCCCATTACAATGAAGGCTATAATAACTATTTACAACACTCCCCCTCCAGTTGGTGAATAAATATCTATCATTCTCGGCTGGCTCTTGTAGAAGTGATTTCTATTGTATTGAGTGAATAAGACTATACAAGAGGTACCTATATGTAGCACAAGGAGAATCTAACACATTAACCACAAATTATTAGTATGACGATAGTCTAGTCAACGTCTACTAGGCCATACAAAACATCTAACATGTATTATTCTAACATTCCTCCTCAAGCTAGAGCATATGTCATATGAATGTAGATAACTTGAGAGCCTCTGAGGGACTTGGTGAACTTCCAAGATGGTATCAGAGTCTATCTTGAATCCGTTGGGCCACCCACATATGTCTAATCTTGCAAGCTTCATAATTCAGATGTCCACTCCTAGGCTTGTTGGGGGAGTGTTGAGAGTCTCACATTGGATAGTGATATGACTTGAACAATAGTTATAATTAGGGGTAAGTTTTACCTCCTGAACTCATTTTGGGGTTTAGTTAGACCCAAACCAAAATTCTAAGAGATGTCACTACCAAAATTCTCAAGATGCTCCTATATCTATGTGCTTTATGATCTCTTTACCAACTAGAGAAAGAAAAGAGCCAAGTGACTAATCAACATACCCATGGATAGAGCCTCGATGCCATCAATCTTTCGACCAGTAAATATAATATCCTTTGCTATTGCTTTTCCAACCAATCTTGGTAGTCTCTGTGTTCCACCTGCCCTGTGCATGACAAGATTCCATGACATTTTATCTATTTCAAAGGTCCAAAGGCTTGTCTGCAATATTAAAGACAACTTCAAGATAATCAACTGGTTATTTGTGCTCATTCCAGGCTTTAGGGGTTCAGCTCAATCCCAGGCAAGAACATATAAACCTGATACCAGCTGTTGGAGTATGGGCAGCAGTCATATTTAATGCTCAAACAAAACCAGCTGTTAGTTCATGAAGTACTTGACTGTATCATAGCAAGCAATAATTGTCCCTGGCATATCGTGTTGTCCTTATTGCACTCATTCATAAAATATTTAGATTTTTATTAACACATTTTAGATATATTCTCCATAATGTAACTGGAAATTTTATCTCTATCTATTACTACATAGCATAATGGAAAAGACACATGGCAGAAATAGGTGGTGTCAAAGATGCAATATGCTGAAAGACACATCATACCCAGGGATTATAGCAAGTCCCGTCTCTGGCAAACCCATCAAAGCATTTTGTCCTATGCCATGAAAGAAGAAACAATTAAAAGAAGCAAATACTCTAATCACACAAACAAGCATCCAAGCGATCCTACAAACACGTAAATCCAATTTACAAAGGTACAGCACATTCGACTACCACATATTCGAAGATCACATGCCAAAGCCAATTCAAGTCCACCACCAAGAGCTACCCCTTCAATAACAGCAATAGTTGGTATACGAACTGCCTGAATAAAGAAACAAATACTGTGCTACTTTCAAGGAGTGGTGTGGATAAAATAGGAAAAAAGTACAGCCATGGTAAAAGAACGTGGTAAAGTCCACTCAAAGATTCTCCATTACCGAACTACATTTTACAATCACGCATAGGCAACTATAAACAGAGGTAGGAAAAAAAAAATCAGGTCAGCGCAGGAGCTCAATTACCAATCCCCCCCCCCCCCAACCCAAAAAAAGACAATACGATGTGCAATTGAACAAAAGACCTCTATAGCATGATGCTTCATTTGTCATTCACCACATGTTGTTAATAAGTACACAACTAGAATGTAGGATTGTGAATAATTGAATAATGCGGACTAACCTCTAGAAATGACAATGTGGAACGAAGAGACTTCACAAAAAACTTAACCTCCGATGGATTCATGGTCCTGCGCTCCTGTGATCAAAATAAACATGAAACCTTTAAAGTACAAGTGACTTTACTCCAAGAATATAAGAAGGAAAATTAAATCCACACTAGCTTGAATGACAGCAAAAATCCATTACAGAAGCAAATAAAGTATGCCTAACTGTCATGCCCTGTAACATTTCAGTTTATTTTACTGTGATCGCTCATCACAGTCACTATCGAAGATAATTGACCTTAAAAATTATATTAAACACACCAGGTTTCTTCCTTCTAAGATTTAAATAAAAAAACAGAAGTTGGTAAACCTTTAAATCAGCCCCAGCACAAAATACACCAGGAACTGAACTGCAGATCATAGCAACATTTGCATCGGAGTTCCGATTAATCAATTCAAGCACATGACTTAGGCCATGCAGCATCTCTCTCCCTATAGCATTTTTAGCTTCAGGCCGGTCCAAGCTAACCTCAATTATCCCTACAAACGAAAAAAATTTGTAAAAGGTTCTTTCATTGTGGATTTGCCTTTCAAAAACAACTAAAAAACACACCAAGAACGAAGTTTCCCATCCACTACACATAACTGACGACGCATACAACATAATTTATTTATTTATGTGCATAATATGTCTACATAGAAACTGGAAAACCAATAAGTTGCTTTTTTTTTATGGTAAAAATAGAGCTTTTGTCAAACAAGTAGTAAACTAATAAAAGATTGTTTCCACAAAGATAGAACTCAAATTGGTTAACTTAGTTAGTGAAACACATGGAGACAAGTAACGCATCACTTGTGAAGGTCAAAACAGTAATTATGCAGTAAAAATGACAGTAAAATAACAGTGTTGATGAGGTGAAAACAAAAGTATAGAAAACATTTAGGAACATTAGTCAATTATAATTCATGTACAAGTCAAAATGGTCTTGTTGCTTGTAAATCTTTTGGTTTCTAGTTACATCACAAACGCACTTCACAGAGGAAGTACAATCTGTCACGGGCCTGTAATTATCATGTTCCTCCCACAATACCTTTAGGCTTTATCTCAGTAAAATACTCAGTCACATAGAAGAAGTCTTGTCTGCAAGAATGTAATTCTTGTTGTAACTCCGAAATTCAAACTAAACCTCCTTGGGAAAAAGGTTCTTTTAACTCTCTTCGTACTTCAGCAGCAGATTCTGCGTAAGCAATAGAAGGGAAAACCCGGACTTGCTAACCAAGAATGTACCAAATTGTGGTGCACTTTCCCAATCATCAAAGCATGGAACGAATCTATCTGGCACTCAAATGCTTCCAACCAAAATTCGAAATCTGTTCTTAGAAATGGTAGCCCTCTTCACGGCACGATCCGAAGAATGGTGGTTGTTACCATTCAAAGACAGCCAAACCAAAACAGCAACAAAATTCTCGCTGGAATGAACACAATAAGGACTACTCGGATTTCGAGATGGATCTGGCAATGCTGATGATGGAGTGTTCAAGCACGATTCATTGCTTGAACCTCCATGATTGGTAAAGGAACAATAGGATCAAAGATAACCTAGCTGGGCAATTTGACATGTATATTATCAGATGATCATAAAATGGTATGTGGTCAATTTATATAAGAACTGCAATAGAGTTGATACAATCAACTACTAATGTAGTTACATCTAACTAGCTGTGTAACTAACTACTACTATATCATAAGAGTTTCCATTATTTATAGCTATGAGTCGAAATAAGAATTACCGGAATCTGAGCCAGCGAGTTGGTGAAGTTTGACGAATTCGGAAGCGGAAGACTCCAGAATAAGACTCCTGCGACTGTGGTGCTGATACAGTGTGGTGGAATTGAGCGTGAGATAGGGTTTGGAAGTTCTCGCATAAGAGCTGCTGCTCGCCAACCTGGTTAACACTCTCAAGGCACACATTTTTTTGGGTTTTTGAATTGCAGTATACTTCTTCTCCACTGCTTCTTCGGTCAAGAGCAAAATCTACCTGTATTTGATCTTTTTGTTTAATCGACCGCGCTTGGATGATGACAGTAATGGTGTGTTTGGATGAGAAAGGAAAGGGAAAAGGAAAGAAAGTAGGAAGAAAGAATATTGAAGAAATGAAAGTGAATAGAATGCTAGTTGAAAGTGAGATGATTTTTGAGTTGTTTCGTTGAAGTGAAAGTGAATAAAAAATATTTGTTTAGTAAATGACATTTATACCCTTTTTTTAAAATAGTGTTAACTTATTTTTTTGGGCAACGAATAGGTCTCTTAATTTTTTTTAACGACTAGGTCTCTTAAGTATTAAAAATGTTGCACGTTTGCCCTTTTTAACGTTTCTTTGTTAACTCCGTTAATCAGTGACTGATGTGGCTATTTGACTGCTTAGAAAGTTGTGAGTTGCTAATTTATTGTGGCAAGTTGGTTGCAAAGAATGGGAGAACCACACAGACCAACAAAAATAAGAACATGGTAACAAAAAAGAGAATTGAGAATGATTTGTTTTCTTACGCTTCTAATAAAAACCACTTTTAGAATGATTTTGGTAGTGTTTAAAATAGAATGATATGTGCTATTAATTGATTTGTTAAAAAGCATCACATTCAGTCCACGATATAAGAAACAAACGGTATTTTGATGGTCCAAAATATAAGAAATAAACTTTATTTTTAACATATATTAAATGACTATTCCACGTCCTTTCTTTCTTAATACCTGGTATGAATTCTTTAAGTGATTTAAAACATATAAATATTGTCAATTCCACGTTGGTTCTTTATTAATGTCAGACGTTAAGTCCTTCAGAAAACTTAAAACATGTCTATTCCACATCGGGTGCTTATTAAAGTCTGGTGTGGTATATTCTTTACACGAATATTAACACTAGGAACCCTCTATTTAGTCCTCTCTCTCTCTCTCTCTCTCACACACACACACACACACACACACACAAAACACTCATACCCTAGTTCTCCCTCATGATCTATGTCTCTTCCCCTCGTGCTCGCTCGCGTTACTACTCTTCATTTTTCTCGTTCTCGCTTTCCCACGTTCTCAATGTCGCTCCGTCATCATGCCATTCTTGAGCTCTCTTGAGCTCACTGGCAGCATCTCGGTGGGAGTTGTATCCCTCACATTCACCTAAGATTTATGAGGGAGACAACGAAGGTTCTTCTTCTCCCCTCGCTCCGTATTTGTTGCACCTTTTGTTTTCTGATTTTTGCTCCTTTTTCCCTAATTGTTCTTTTGTTTCTTGATTTTAAATTGGAGGTTGTGTCCCTTTTAAATTTACGCAGCTTTTTCCAGTGGACTTGTGTTGAATTCTTCTTTGCAATGTCAGTTCTCTTGATAATTTTCTCTAAACATTTTTGTTGATTAAATTTAGGGTTTATGACAATAGCTATGTACGTTTTATGATATATGGATCTATACATTTTTTATGTTTTATGTTGTATCTATTCGATTTATGTTTTAATTTTGAATACTATTGCGATTGCAGTGCGATTATGCCAGTAGATCGTTATCAAATGTTGTTTGCTCACCCTGCTAGACCGAATTGGAACAAGTGTCCCGAGTGGTTGCATGCTTTTATATGCTTCATCTTCCTACTGACAAAGAATATAAAAGAATGTATCTATGTGCCATGTCAGGACCCCCCTGTATTGCATTCTTCTTTGGAAGTTAGTTCATTGATTCAGAATTTTTTGTGCTTATGTTGGATCTATTTATTATATGGAAAAGAAATCACACTAATTCGGTTTACTACGAAGATTTATCAACTTGAAATAACAACTTGAAATATTTTATGTAGTAAACCATAGCTAGAAACATTGAATTAAATACAAAATTGAACCACAGTTTTAGTTTGTAATTTCAGTTTTTTTGTGCGTATAATTGTTTGTATGTCCGTGTGTGACTAACTAAGTTGTGTGTGTGATATTAAGGTGACGTGTGTGTTAGTGTACTAGATTAAATAGATGATTTTTTCAATAATATATAATATAATATTATGTGTTGTTTGGTTTGGTTTTGGAAAAACAAACCACCATCTGAACCGAACCGATCAGTTGATTAAAAAAGGACCAACACACATCCAAACCAAAGTAGTTTTTTACGGTGTTCAGTTTAGTTTGTATCGGTTTGCTGGTTTTGTTTGGTTTGGTTTGAATTTGAACAACCTTAATCAGAATTAGAGGTTAATCATGCTAGGGAAGAATATGGGAATGAGGGCAACTTTAAGAAAAAGGACAAATGATCGCAAATAATTTTTAATGTCGGTTTTCACTAATAATCGACTTTCAAACCACTCTATTATGAGATTTTTTTAAGCGTTTCATTTATTAGGAGTATAAATTGTCATTTAATGAAAAATAAATTTTGTAAAAAAGTTAATCTTTTAGTCTTATTAGATGAGAATAGTTAATTTCAATGTCATTCATTAATGGCTAAAGTACTCCCGGGGTCCCTTATCTTTATTTAAAGTAACGAATTAGTCATTTATGTTTTTTTGTCCCAAATAAGTCCTTTATCTTTCAAATATTTGACACATAAATCATTTTCCGTTAACAGTGCTGATTTATGTGTCAAAAAAAAGGATTTATGTGTTAAAAATTTGAAACATAAAGGACTGATTTGAGACAAAAAAGGATTTATGTGTCCAAAATTTAAAATATAAAGGACTGATTTGGGACAAAAAAAAGATAAATGACCAAATCGTTACTTTAAATAAAGATAAGGGACCCCGGGAACACTTTAGCCTTCATTAATCTATTAGAGGTTTGTTTCTTATATTGTAGATCAAAGATAATATAACTTATTTATTTCAAATATTACCGTAATAGATTTGGTAGGTAATAATCTACCATTAATTTGTTACCAAAAGACAAATCTACCATTAACTGTTGGTACTTTTCCTAATTTGAAATAACCTGCCATTAATTACTATGATATTATCCTCTTAATGACAAAGAATAATTCGACTTATTTATAATAATAATAATAACATTTTAATTAATTCCATATAAGTATTGCATTAATTATAAGGCCTTATGTTTTTTAGAAGAATGCAATATACAATAAATTTTTCTCTATGATTTATTTATGTTTGCATTGTATATAGATAGATAAATGGATATATAGATATTTTAAGATACATATTAAAGCCAATTTTGATATGCTTAAACCAAATAGCAAAATGGAAAAATGAACGCAAGAAACTTTTAACGCTGGATTTTCACTAATAACAAACTTTAAAATCACTCTATTGTGATTTTTTTAAGAGTTTAAAAGGACCGCTTTACGCCGATTGTTAAAAGAATCCCCGTTAAAAGTTCACCATGGAAACTACACTGCTCTATAATTGATGTAGAAAGTCTAATTGGTGCATTGTATTTTGTTTCTCTATTAGAACTATTGAAGTGGTGTAACTAAAGGCGATATCATTAATTAGAAATAGAAGTGCCATTAAATGAAAGAAAAAAAAGGTTTTGGAAAGAAAGTTAAACACTTAGCCTTAATAAATGAGAATAGTTAATATCAGTATCTATGTTGGGGTTTGTTTCTTATATTGTAGACCAGGGGTAGTATAACTTATTTATTTCCAATATTACTGTAAAAAATTTGGTAGGTAACAATCTACCATTAATTGTTGGTATTTTTCCTAATTCAAAATAGTCTATCATTAATTACTCTGATATTATCCTCTTAATTACAAACATTAATTCGACTTATTTATAATAATATTTTAATTAATTAATTTTCATATAAGTATTGCATTAATTATGCGGCTCTATGTTTTTCAGAAGAATATAATATTTAGATATTTAAAGATACATAGTAAATGTTCTTCTATGATTTATTTATGTTTGCATTGTATATACATAGACACATAAATATATAGACATTTTTTTTTTGACCAAAACAAGCTTATGTCATTTCAATATCAATAATGTTTGTTACACACAAAGGAGCAATATAATGAGAAAAGGAGCTAGCATAGAGTCTTGACGCCCTTGCAAGAGTATGAGCAACAAGATTGGCTTGCCTCCTAACATAGCTAATCCTATAGCTTGAATATTGAGAAATAAACTTGATACAATGGGAAATAATAACACCAAAATCAGAGTTGTTGGACGACGCTTTATTCACCGCATTAGTCACTGAAATACAATCTGTCTCAATGACTACTGCTTCCAAGCCTAAGTCCATCAACCAATTCAATGCTTGCCATAACCCCATTGCTTCCGCTTCTTGAGGTTCCGGAGTGCCTTCAAACCACATAGTCTTCCCCTCCATGAAGCTACCATTCTCATCTCGAATACACATACCAATACCATACTTGTTTTCGGAATCAAATAGCGCTGCATCAATATTACATTTAAGAGTACCTGTTGCCGGTTTCTTCCATGTCATTTGAACACCATCGGCTTGAGGGACAGCTGCACTACGTGTTGGCTGATTTCTCCTCGCAATTTCCCACGCATGTAGCTGGTCATTTGCAATTTGAAGAGCCACCGTAGCTGGTATATCAATGCTCTCCCATATTTTGTCATTCCTTTTCTTCCACATCGCCCAAATAGCCATTGCAAAAGTCTTTTGTTGTTCAATAGATAGTTCATCCAGCAACTAAAAAAGACAAGTTGAGAGACCAACATTCTGCTGCATACACCGATGGACAACAGCAGCAAAACCTGTTGCTTGCCACACTTGTAAAGCCTGTGAGCATTGAAAAAACAAATGCAAATCAGACTCAGGACCATTATTACATAAAGAACACTCTTCATCACAAGGCACAGGACGTTTAGACAAGTTGCATCTAGTTGGTAAACACCCCCGCGCTAATCGCCAAAGCAAAATCTTAGCACGTGGAGGTATTTTTAGACGCCAAATTTGCATCCAATTACCCGGCACACGGAGATGAGAACTATCAATAAAGTCCTCCATTATCCCAAAATAAGTGGATCTAACCGAATACACTCCATTACGACTTCTCCACCACACAATCTTATCCTCCTCTTCCAAATTATGGAGAGCCATCTTCTTGATAAGTGGCACCTCATGGCTATTAAAGAGAGAATCAACCACCATGTCATTCCAACCATCCTTTGTATCTTTCCAAAGATCAACCACTTTCAGGTCCTCCATTCCCCCCACAATAGGAGAACGTATAAAAGCATCTTTCCTACCTTTGAGCCACGGGTCCTTCCACACCGAAACATTACTACCATTACCTAACCTCCATCTTGCTCCCAAATTAACCACCACCCTGGAAGAATAGATACTACGCCATATATAGCTGAGATTATGGCCCAAGCGGTCCCCCATAAGATCACTATCCGGAAAATATTTGGCTTTGAAGACACGACCAACTATAGTATCCGCGTGGGTCAGAATTTTCCACGCTTTCTTCCCTAGCAAAGCTAAATTGAAACCATGGAAGTGGCGGAATCCCATACCTCCGTGTTCTTTCCTCATGGTAAGTTTTTCCCAATTCAACCAATGAATGCCCTTCCTTGAATTTTGATTGCTTCCCCACCAAAATGAATTGATCATCCTCTCAAGTTCCTCCCCTAAAGTGGTTGGGAGCATGAAAGTACTCATGCAATAGGTAGGGATAGACTGAGCCACATACTTCACTAAAACTTCCCTGCCAGCTTTAGATAAATGCTTGCCTGACCACTGCTGAATTCTCTTCCACATTCTGTCTCTCAAATATCCAAACATCTGTTTTTTATTCCTACCGATCATTGAAGTCAGGCCAAGATACTTCTCGGTCCCTAAACACTCTGTGACGCCAAGCACTCCAGCAACATGATCACGCACAATTTGAGAGGTGTTCCTGCTAAAGAAAATTTCAGATTTTGTCATGTTAATTGCTTGACCAGATGCTCTCTCATAAGTTTTTAGAATGTTCTGTAAGTGTCTACTTTCTCTATCATCTCCCCTGCAAAATAAAAAACAGTCATCTGCAAAAAGAAGATGTGTAAGAGATGGAGCTCCCCTACACACCCGAACCCCATGTAAGTCACCACTCAATTCAGATTTTTTTAGCAAAGTGGTAAGGCCCTCCGCACAAATAATGAAAAGGTAAGGTGGCAGTGGGTTGATAACTCTATTTTATATAGAGTTATTCATACAATCAAGCTTGAGTTATTGCTTATTTTCAAGAACATTTATATATATTTATAGCTTATTTATCAAGGAACAACATTCTAAATATTCAAATGGATAAAGGGCAGTGATCTAGGCAAAATGCACACATCTTGTTAGGTTTGATGTTTTTGTTCAGTGCAGCTACTGCAGGAGTGGGAACACTGCCAACATCAGGAGTGGAAACACTGCCAACACCTGCTAAAATTCTGCAGTTTATACCAAAACATCCAAAGACCATTTCAATGCTTCCACACTTGATTAGTGACGTCATGCCTAGTCACCTGGAGCTGAGCCACTTGCTGAAGTCGGCGATACACATAAAAATCAAGTTGCAAGACTCAAACTTATCTAAAAGACATGTGGCACTTCTCCAATGGACCTCATCTTTTGTTATGCATGCAAGCGACCAAACCTGTGCAGCTTGCTTGATTGGTTGTCAACAAATTAACCATGTTCGGTCTCCTCAGCTGATCTTTCACGCCAAAGGAAACCCCTTGCAAGAGGAAAGCTTTCAAGCCTATAAATAGATATCATATCTTCACAAGAAAAGAATCCTATCTTCTATCATCTTTCACATCTTTAAATCCTTTATCTTTTCGCTTAGTTTAGGTTTAGTTTATTTTCATTTGAAGTTTCTAAGGAGAGGAAGGTGAGGAAGTGCTTGACAACCATTCCCTTCACTTCTACTTTGAAGAAATTCGTGTAAGAAATCTTTATTGTACTTCAACTTGGGAACTTAATGCAAAAGATCTTCTATTCAAGTAATCTCTACTCTTTTAAGTTCTTTTGCTTTATTATTCATTTACTTATGTTCTTTGCACATTCTTTGCTTTATAACATGAGTAACATGAGCTAAATTCCCTTAAGTTGAGATGTTCTAACCTTGTAATGAACTTCTAAATATGTTATTATGGTTTATGTAGTGTAAACACTTTAAACTCTTGCATAACACTTCTTTCAACTTATTCTGGAATTGATCACTTTAGAATAGGTAAAACTTGTAGCAGCAGACATGGGATACATTTATGAACTCAAGAGTTAATAGGGACAAGTATTTAATAAAGGAAACTTTGTTAAACACATGCTAAAACCTAGACATAGGATAGCATAGTCCTTAGGATAATAAAATTACAAGAGTGAACCTATTTAGCAACTTGGATCATTGTTAGGAGGCAAGGGAGGAATTGACAAACATTTCTTTACTGTAAAAAACAAAGATCATAAGAGCTTGTAATGAAACTCTGAAGAGAAGTGCTGAAAGGCACAAACTGATGCACCTACATCCAGTGTTCCCACACTACATACTCCATTAAAACACTTAGAAGTAAAGTACTTGGTGAAAACATCTCAACTACTTTTTCCAACTGATTTCTCACACATTTTATTGCTTATTATTATTTTACTTACTTTGAAAACTCCAAACAAAAAAATACTGAATAGTGTAGACACACTAAGTGTACACTTTGAACTACAAAAATTTACAGTACATAATCCCTGTGGGTTCGACCTTTCTTATCACTTTATTACTTGTGTGACTATGTATACTTGCATATAATAAACCACACCAAGTTTTTGGCGCCGTTGCCGGGGATTATAGTAAAATTTTGTTGTTTAGATTGTTAATTTAGTGTTTTATTAGTACTACTGGTATTCTGTTTTCTGTGCAGAAACACTTAGTGCAGAAACACTCAGTGTGGAAACACTAGTTTATGCCCAGAGATAGACCACCAGAATTTGATTGTGATCCAGAAATTGAGAGAAGATTTAGGAGATTGCTAAGACAACAAAGACAAAGACAACAAGACTGCAGAACAATGTCTCACCACAGTGAAGATGCCTCAGTAAGAGGAGGGCCTAATTCACATCAACAAACTGAAGGTGGACCAGATCACAGACAACAATTCATTCAAATGGGACCAATAGGTATGATTAATGATAGAGATAGACCTATGAGAGACTATGCTCAATATGACCAGCAGCACATACAAACTAGTATTGCTAGACCTCAAATTAATGCTGTTCATTTTGAATTTAAACCTATGATGTTTCAAATGTTGCAAACAATTGGTCAATTTGGTGGATCTCCACATGAAGATCCCCATGAACATTTAAAGCAATTCATAGAAGTTTGTAGTAACTTTATCATTCCTGGCATTAGTGAGGATGCATTTAGGCTTAAGTTATTTCCATACTCTTTGAAAGATAGGGCAAAATCATGGCTAAATTCTATGGAGCCCAATTCTATTCATACATGGAATGAATTAGCTGAAAAATTCTTAAGCAAATATTTTCCTCCTATTAAAAATGCTAGGATGAGACATGATATTACATCTTTTAAGCAAAAAGAATTTGAATCATTGTTTGAAGCATGGGAAAGATGGAAAGAACTTTTAAGAAAATGTCCACATCATGGTTTACCTTTCATTATACAAATGGAAACTTTTTACAATGGTCTAGAACCACAAACCAGAGTGATGCTAGATGCATCAGCTGGTGGTGTTCTTTTGAATATGTCTTATAATGAAGCATGTGATCTTATTGACAAAATTGCTACAAATGGTTCAAGTTGGCCTACTGAGAGGGTAAGTGCTCAAAAGAGAACCTCTGGAGTACATGAGATTAATGATATATCAGCCCTATCTGCTCAAGTAGCCACTTTAACCAATCTGATCAAACAGTGCACTAGTGCACCTACATCTAGTGTAGCAACACCTAAAGAAAACACTGCAGCAGCTATAGAACAAGCCCCTCCAGGAACTACAAGTTGTGTGTATTGTGGAGGAGGCCATCTATATGAAGAATGTCCTAGCAACCCTGTCTCTGTCAATTATGTAGGTTACAATAAAAATAACAACCCTTACTCTCATACCTACAATCCAGGATGGAAGAACCACCCAAATTTTAGGTGGAACAATTCTAATGCACCTGCACAAAGTGCACCTGCACCAAGTACTCCTCCTGGATTCCTACCTCAAAGCCAACAAAGATCAAACCCACCTGCCAGTGCTAATTCTCTAGAAGAATTGATTAGATCATTCATTAGTGAAACTAGAACTGCTAGGCAAGCTCATGATATATCAATTAAGAACCTAGAGAACCAAGTAGGGCAATTAGCAACTGCTTTGCAGCAAAGACCAGTAGGTACTTTGCCATCAAACACAGAAGCTTCACCCTCACAAAGGCAAGGTAAGGAGCAGGTCAAAGCCATATCTTTGAGAAGTGGCAAGGATCTAACAGAACCATATGAGCTTGAAGGTACAGAAAAGGGAGAAAAAAATAAAAATGAAAAAAATTCTCAAGATGCAGAAACACCTGGTGTTCCTACATCTCCTACTCCAAGGTTAGTACCAGAAAACCCTCCTCCTCCTTTTCCTCAAAGATTGAAAAAAATACATGAGGAGAAGCAATTCAGTAAATTTTTAGATGTTTTAAAGCAATTGCATATCAATGTTCCCTTGATAGAGGCACTTCAACAAATGCCAAACTATGCCAAATTCATGAAAGATGTGCTTTCTAAAAGAAGAAGATTAGGGGAATTTGAAACTGTTGTTATGTCAAAAGAATGTAGTCTGATTTTACAAAACAAAATTCCAAGGAAGCTAAAGGATCCAGGTAGCTTTACAATCCCTTTTTCAATAGGTAAGTACTATACAGGAAGAGCATTATGTGATTTAGGTGCAAGCATCAATTTGATGCCCAAATCTATCTTCACAAAGCTAGGGATTGGAAATGCAAAACCTACCACATTGACACTATCTTTGGCAGATAGATCAATTGCATATCCAGAAGGAATTATTGAGGATATATTGGTGCAAGTTGACAAATTTGTGTTTCCTGCAGATTTTGTTATACTTGATTTCATTGCAGATGAAGAAGTGTCAGTCATACTTGGAAGACCATTCTTGGCAACAGGGAAAACACTGATAGATGTGCAAAGAGGAGAGCTAACCATGAGAGTGAATGATCAAGAAGTAAAATTTAATGTCTTGAATGCTTTGAAGTATCCTGCAGAGGAGAGTGAAGAGTGTTCATCAATCTCACTTGATCATTTGGTAGAGAAGCAGTTCCACAAGCAGTATGATCACCTTGCCAATGCACTAGCACCTGATGTTTCTGCATTGCCTGCTGAGAAATTTATTGAAGAAAGCATATTGCCCAAGGAACAAGCTACACCTAAGGTATGGGTTAGAACTTATGAATCTCTTAATTTAGAAGATCCCAACCTTAAAGAAAATGTACCTTCTATTGAACAACCTCCTAAGCTAGAATTAAAAGAACTACCTAAGCATTTAAAATATGTTTTTCTAGGTGAGGATAATACCCTTCCTGTAATCATAGCTTCTGATCTATCTTTAGAACAAGAGCTTGATTTAATTAACACCTTGAGAAAACATAGAAAAGCTATAGGTTGGCAAATGTCTGACATTAAAGGGATTAGCCCCTCAACATGCATGCATAGGATAATTTTTGAAGAAAACTCTAAAAATAGCATAGAAGGGCAAAGAAGATTAAATCCAATAATGAAAGATGTTGTTAAGAAGGAAATAATTAAATGGCTAGATGCTGGTATTATCTACCCTATTTCAGATAGTGCATGGGTTAGTCCTGTGCAATGTGTTCCTAAAAAGGGTGGAGTCACAGTTGTAGCCAATAAAAATAATGAATTAATCCCAACCAGAACTGTAACAGGGTGGAGAATCTGTATGGATTACAGAAAACTCAATAAGGCCACTAAGAAAGATCATTTCCCTTTACCCTTTATAGATCAAATGTTAGATAGGTTAGCAGGAAAGGAATTCTATTGTTTCTTAGATGGTTATTCAGGATACAATCAAATAGCAATTGAACCTAAGGATCAACAGAAAACCACCTTTACTTGTCCTTATGGCACTTTTGCCTTTAGAAGGATGCCTTTTGGACTTTGTAATGCTCCTGCTACCTTTCAAGGATGCATGATGTCAATCTTTTCTGACTTCATTGAGCAATCAATGGAAGTCTTCATGGATGACTTTTCTGTTTTTGGAGAAACATTCTCATTGTGTCTTTCAAACTTAGAAGAAATTCTTCAAAGGTGTGAAGACACTAACTTAGTGCTTAATTGGGAAAAATGTCATTTCATGGTAAAAGAAGGCATTGTGCTTGGTCATAAAATATCTAAAAAAGGTCTTGAAGTGGATAGAGCAAAGATAGAGGTAATTGAGAAACTACCACCTCCATCAACAATCAAAGGGATTAGAAGTTTTTTAGGTCATGCAGGATTCTATAGGAGATTTATCAAAGACTTTTCAAAAATTTCAAAACCATTGTGTATGCTTTTGCAACATGATGTACCTTTTAATTTTGATGAATCTTGTGTAGAAGCTTTTCAAAAACTAAAAAAGGCCTTAGTTACAGCACCAGTTGTAGTCACTCCAGATTGGAGTAAGCCTTTTGAACTCATGTGTGATGCTAGTGACTTTGCAGTAGGAGCAGTCCTAGGGCAAAGATATACCAAAGTGTTTCATACCATATACTATGCTAGCAAAACACTCATTGAAGCTCAAATGAACTACACTGTAACAGAAAAGGAACTATTAGCAGTGGTTTTTGCTTTTGAAAAATTTAGATCATACTTGGTTGGCACCAAAGTAATTGTGTACACTGACCATTCTACCATCAAGTATCTGATTTCTAAAAAAGATGCAAAACCTAGGCTAATAAGATGGGTTCTACTACTTCAAGAATTTGATCTTGAAATAAAAGATAAGAAAGGAGTAGAGAACCAAGTGGCTGATCACCTCTCTAGACTTGAAAGTAATAATGCAGATACAATTGAAGAAATCAAGGAAAGTTTCCCTGATGAAAAATTACTAGCAATTACCTTGAATACAGCCAGTGTTTCTGCACTCAGTGTGGCCACACCTCATGTTTCAACACCATGGTATGCAGACATAGTAAACTTCCTTGTAGGCAAAATTGTACCATGTGACATGAACTATCAACAGAAAAGAAGGTTCTTCCACATAGTAAAACAATACTATTGGGATGACCCTTACCTATTCAAGATATGTCCTGATCAAATCATGAGAAAATGCATTCCTGAAGAAGAACAGCAAGCAGTGCTCCTGCATTGTCATGCTGCACCATATGGAGGTCACTTTGGAAGCCAAAGAACAGCAGCTAAGGTACTTCAATCAGGTTATTTCTGGCCTACTCTATTTAAAGATGCTTATTATATGGTCAAAACCTGTGATAAATGTCAAAGAAGTGGTAATATATCTAATAGACATGAAATGCCTAGGACTAATATTCTAGAAATAGAACTTTTTGATGTTTGGGGCATGGATTTCATGGGTCCTTTTCCACCTTCTTTTGGCAATGAATACATCTTAGTGGCTGTAGACTATGTGTCTAAATGGATTGAGGCTGTAGCACTGCCAAATAATGATGCTAAATCTGTTAGCAAATTTCTCCAAAGAAATATTTTTTCAAGATTTGGTACTCCAAGAGCAATCATCAATGATGAAGGCTCACATTTTTGCAACAAACTTATTGAAAATTTTCTTGCAAAATATGGAGTGAAACATAAGATTGCTACTGCCTATCACCCACAAACAAGTGGACAAGCTGAACTTTCAAATAGGGAAATAAAAAGAATGCTTGAGAAAATGGTTGGACCAAATAGAAAAGATTGGTCCTTACACTTAGATGAAGCATTATGGGAATATAGGACTGCATTTAAAACTCCATTAGGAATGTCCCCCTATAAGTTAGTTTATGGCAAGCCATGTCATCTCCCTGTTGAATTAAAGAACAAGTCATATTGGGCTATCAAAAAGTTGAATTTTGATCTCAAAAAGGCAGGAGAGAAAAGGTTTCTTGAGCTAAATGAATTAGAAGAATTTAGGCATTTCTCCTATGAGAATGCAGAAATTTATAAAGCTAAAACCAAAGTATGGCATGACAAGAAAATCCAAAGGAGAGAACTTAAAGAAGGAGGAATGGTTATATTGTACAATTCTAGGTTGAAACTCTTCCCTGGAAAACTGAGATCAAGATGGTCAGGACCATTCAAATTAGTTAAAATCTACCCCCATGGTGCAGTTGATCTATATGATGCAACCACTGATACCACTTTCAAAGTAAATGGACAAAGAGTGAAAATGTACTATGGAGAGCATGTAGAGAGAGACAAGATCACCACTCACTTTGCAAAACCTTAGACCAAGGTACAAGTCAGGCTGTAAGACTCTTAAAACAAGCGCTTGAGGGAGGCAACCCATCACAATATATAGTTAATATTATTATTTTGTGCAATTTCATGTTTTGTTATTTTGCAGGAAAAACAGGACAACAGAGTAGCCAGTGTTTCTACACTTGGTGTTCCCACACTTGATGCAGCCACACTGCCTACTCTGGTGTTAGAATAATTTAGAAGAAAACCGTCACTTGATAAATCATCAACTTAGTGGAATCATCTCTGATCAAGGGTTAGAAAGTGGCGTGTTAAGTCTAAACGTCCACGTGTTGGCTTGCATGTTAGGCCACACAACTTAACGGCTATAAACCTCAACTACCAAATCCCACTAACCCTTTCACATACCCTAAGTTTCAATTTTCTTCGTCCCTCTCACAAAACCGATTAAAAATCCTCTCCACTCACAAACAGTTTTTCAATCTCAAACACTCCAAATCATAAATGGCTAAGAAACAAGCTGCCTCTAAGAACACGGGGAAAGGATCCGGTGTGGAAACTCATGCGAAAAAAGGAAAATCAGGAGTACTAGCATCAATGGAAGCAATCCCTGGATGTGAGCACTTTTGGAACATGAAGTTCCTGCCTGAGCGTGGTTTCAACTTTGCAAAGGCTCATCATTCATTCCTCTCCACTGTCAACAACATGCATTGGGAAAGATTTGTTCAAACCCGAGCCTACTACTTGGAGCAATTGGTGCGAGAATTCTACTCAGGAATTCAGAATAACAGAGGAGGTACTATATTTTTCTCCAAAGTTAGAGGTAAGAAAGTTTTCTTTGACCCTGCTAGAATCAATAAGCACTATGATCTCACATACACGGGTAATGCATTTGAAGTAAAACTAGAGACTTATGGAAAGAAGCAAATAACTAAAATCAAAGAAAGAGTAGCAATGAAGGATCTCAGTGGGAGAAATTCACAAATACTGAATTCAAACTTAAAACTGGTGAATTGATCCCTGAGCTTGGCAGTTGGCATTTATTCATTGATACATCAATTCTCCCTACTTCACACACTTCTACATTATCTAAAGATAGGTTGATTCTTATTGATTCAATCCTATGTGAGGATAATGTAGACATAGGGAAATTGATAGCTAAAGAAATTGTAGAATGTCAAGCCAAGGAATCTGGATTCTTATATTTCCCATGCTTAATCACTGAACTGCGTCAAAAGCAAGGAGTTGTTACTTCTGATCTAGAAAAAGTCTACAGAAAAACCCCTCCTAGTGGTCTGTCTGCTGAAGTTAAAGAAAGAGTGAGGTCAGTGAAAATTAAAAATACTGTAGAGCAGGAAGTGTCTGAACACTTGGTGCAGAAACTCCAAGCTGTCTGGAAATTTCAAAGAGAACAGCATGAGTGGTTGAAATTAAAGTTGGATGACCCTGAAGCAGAAATAGAATCCCCAATTTTTCCTAATTGGGTGATTGATGAAAAAGAAGAAGTGAAAAAGGAAACTGATAAGAAAGAGAGGAGAGTAAAGAGAAAGAGAGATACTGAGAAAGAAAAGAAGGGAAAGAAACCAAGAGTGGAGGAAGAAATTGAAGAAGTAAGTGATGAAGATACTGAAGAAGATGAAGAGGCAAGACAAGCTGTGAAGGATATTGAAAAGAATGAAGAGGAGGATGAATCTGAGTCACTAGAAGTTAGTGACAGTGATGATGATGACAATGATGATGTTGGCAGTGATGATATGGAAGCCAGTGCTAGAAGAAAGTATGAATTAAGGAAGAAATTTACAAATGAAGCCCAACCACCATCACAACAGCAATCAAACACCCCCTCACCACCATCACAAACCAATATTCCATCCCCCACCTCCCACCATTCCCCCAGTCAAACTTCAACACCAAAAACACCCACAACTCCGCCAAAAAATGCTCCCCAATCTGAAAATCCAAAGCAAGATGCACAAGAAGATACAACCATCCCATCCCAGAAATCACCCACCCTACCAACAGAACCTATTGAGCCAACTAACATTGTTTCTGAGAAAGTTCAAATGCAGGTACTCATTGAAGAGCCTGAGAAAGAGAAAGACAAAGCAGGTTCAGAGTTGAAGATGCAGGTAAATACTATCAAAGAGTCTGTTAGTGTTCCCACACCAACTGCTGAAGCTTCAAAATCAACAGTCATGGCAACTAGTCCTGCAGCAACAATCTCTGCAGTTCTGAAAGCCTTAGCAGAGAAGAAACAGATGCTGGGATACACAAGGAGAATAATGAAGCCTGCCCCAACAAAGAAGATGTGGACAATGAGCTCACTTTATGGTGCACAGGGTACAAGGGTACAAGCTGGTGAGAAGGAGGTATCTGAGGAAGCTACACCCAAAGAAGGAGAGAAAGAAGCTGAGAAGGTAGCAGAGCAACAACCAGAGGAAAATGAGCAGCAATCTGAGCAAACTCCAGTGCAGAGTGGTGTACCTGCACCTGAAGTCCAAACACTGGCTACACCAGATGTTCCTGCAGAAGCTACACCTAAAGAGGCAGAAATGCCTGAGGCTACTGTAGATGATCCTGGTGTGCCTACCTCTGATGTGGCCACTGCTAAGAAGCCAAAGAAGACAAAAGTCAAGCATAGCCCTGCTGTGAAAGTCAGCCCCAGATTCCAGAAGAAAGAGTAAAAAGATACATTTTAATGTTGTTTCCAGTATTTATAATATGTTTTAGTAGTATACTCTATGTGCTAAATACTATGTGTTAACTTGCTGCTATGTGTTAATTACTTTGATTGTATCTCCCAAACTTTTGGATCCCTTGTTTACTCAACTTAGAGCAGTGGGGACACTGCTCATATTTAAGTTGGGGGGGGGGAGACTGGAGAATAGTATATACTTTTGTGTATGCACTATATTTGCAGCATATTTTGAACCTAGTACTAATATATATGTATGAATATAAAAATATGTTTGAGTAAGTATTTATAGCATGTGAGTATGTAGTGTTAGTATTTTTAAGTTTTAGATGTACTTAACAAGGCATGATAATTTGTATTAACATGGTGAATTAAGTGCATCAATTTGTTTTTAGAATTAAAATGATTATGAAACATGATCAATTCATTTTTTTCTCAAAAATTGAAGAAGTGTATCAATGAGTCAAATTTTAAAAGCCTTGTTTTCTAAAAATGATCAGTTTTATAAATACTTTGACACAACAAAATTGAGTTTTGAAAAGAACCATGCTAGATCAAGAGCTATCTAAAGCCAAGGAAATTTTGGAAATTTGAGGTCAAAATTAGATTTTTATTAAAAATTTAGAAGAGCATAAAGACTTAAAGTTTGGGGGAAAAATCAATGAATACAAAGGCCAAAGTGTGACAGCTTGAAGAGTACAAACCACAAGTGTCAAAACCACTCAAAAAAATACCAAAAATATCCCAAAAAAGAGCTACACTTGCCCGAGTCATATAAACTGAACCTGTCCCTTAAGTGCAATTTGGTTTGAAAAATATGAACAAAGTTCAAAGAGAAAAAGAAAAACAAACCAAGAAAAAGAAGAAAATGCATGTGGATGTCAGTGAGGAGGGCAGTGTACGCTACCAAAAAATACTCAAAGAGTTCCAAGTGTGGCAACACTTAGTGTGCCAACACCATCTACATCAAAAGGCACCTACACTCAAAATAAGGTGAACCTACAAATCCAAAAATGATGTTTTTTGCACTCACTGCATTACATCATCAAAAATCAAAACACCAAGAATAGAAATAAGGTATTGGCTCAACAAGTTGGAAACACCAAAAGCCCTTTGTTGTGCTTAAGAGTCCCCTAATTACTTGAAGAAATTGTTAGTCTCGGCCATATTTTGAAAAATCTCTAAGAGTGACCAAAAGAGTTCCATTTTTTTCAAAAAGCTAAGGAAAAATTCTTTGTTCAGTTATGGAACCAATTAGAAACTCAATGGACCACACACTCACACAAATGAGTTTTTATAACTCTGAATATTTTAAAGCAAGAGCATGGAAGAAAAAGCACCAAAAGAAAGACTTATTACAATACACTTCAAACACTTCTTGAAAAACATGAGTTGAGATGTCTTCATAAATTATTATGTTTTGTTTCTTGTCGTTGCTTGAGGACAAGCAACAATTTAAGTTTGGGGGTGTGATAACTCTATTTTATATAGAGTTATTCATACAATCAAGCTTGAGTTATTGCTTATTTTCAAGAACATTTATATATATATTTATAGCTTATTTATCAAGGAACAGCATTCTAAATATTCAAATGGATAAAGGGCATTGATCTAGGCAAAATGCACACATCTTGTTAGGTTTGATGTTTTTGTTCAGTGCAGCTACTGCAGGAGTGGGAACACTGCCAACATCAGGAGTGGAAACACTAGGAGTGGAAACACTGCCAACACCTGCTAAAATTCTGCAGTTTATACCAAAACATCCAAAGACCATTTCAATGCTTCCACACTTGATTAGTGACGTCATGCCTAGTCACCTGGAGCTGAGCCACTTGCTGAAGTCGGCGATACACATAAAAATCAAGTTGCAAGACTCAAACTTATCTAAAAGACATGTGGCACTTCTCCAATGGACCTCATCTTTTGTTATGCATGCAAGCGACCAAACCTGTGCAGCTTGCTTGATTGGTTGTCAACAAATTAACCATGTTCGGTCTCCTCAGCTGATCTTTCACGCCAAAGGAAACCCCTTGCAAGAGGAAAGCTTTCAAGCCTATAAATAGATATCATATCTTCACAAGAAAAGAATCCTATCTTCTATCATCTTTCACATCTTTAAATCCTTTATCTTTTCGCTTAGTTTAGGTTTAGTTTATTTTCATTTGAAGTTTCTAAGGAGAGGAAGGTGAGGAAGTGCTTGACAACCATTCCCTTCACTTCTACTTTGAAGAAATTCGTGTAAGAAATCTTTATTGTACTTCAACTTGGGAACTTAATGCAAAAGATCTTCTATTCAAGTAATCTCTACTCTTTTAAGTTCTTTTGCTTTATTATTCATTTACTTATGTTCTTTGCACATTCTTTGCTTTATAACATGAGTAACATGAGCTAAATTCCCTTAAGTTGAGATGTTCTAACCTTGTAATGAACTTCTAAATATGTTATTATGGTTTATGTAGTGTAAACACTTTAAACTCTTGCATAACACTTCTTTCAACTTATTCTGGAATTGATCACTTTAGAATAGGTAAAACTTGTAGCAGCAGACATGGGATACATTTATGAACTCAAGAGTTAATAGGGACAAGTATTTAATAAAGGAAACTTTGTTAAACACATGCTAAAACCTAGACATAGGATAGCATAGTCCTTAGGATAATAAAATTACAAGAGTGAACCTATTTAGCAACTTGGATCATTGTTAGGAGGCAAGGGAGGAATTGACAAACCTTTCTTTACTGTAAAAAACAAAGATCATAAGAGCTTGTAATGAAACTCTGAAGAGAAGTGCTGAAAGGCACAAACTGATGCACCTACATCCAGTGTTCCCACACTACATACTCCATTAAAACACTTAGAAGTAAAGTACTTGGTGAAAACATCTCAACTACTTTTTCCAACTGATTTCTCACACATTTTATTGCTTATTATTATTTTACTTACTTTGAAAACTCCAAACAAAAAAATACTGAATAGTGTAGACACACTAAGTGTACACTTTGAACTACAAAAATTTACAGTACATAATCCCTGTGGGTTCGACCTTTCTTATCACTTTATTACTTGTGTGACTATGTATACTTGCATATAATAAACCACACCATGGGTCACCCTGCCTCAACCCTCTCCCCGAATGATAGGTCCGATCTTTTCACCATTCACCATCACAGAGTAGCAAACCGTTTCTAGACACATAGACATCCATTTCACCCACCGCTCAACAAAACCCAACCTCCTCATCATCGCCTTCAAGTAATCCCAATTCACTCTATCATAAGATTTACTGATATCAATTTTGAGTGCCATCTCCCCCATCTTGCCACTCGTTTTACACTTTAGATGATGCAAAGTTTCAATAGCTACTAGCACATTGTCCAAGATGGATCTATCCTCCACAAAAACCGACTGTTCACTTGAAATACACTTGTGTAATAACGATTTCATACGATTAGCAAGCACTTTTGAGATTATCTTATAAATAACATTACATAGAGAAATAGGCCTAAGATCCTTCATAGACATCGGATCCTCAACCTTTGGAATGAGCACGATATTAGCATCATTAAGATTTGGTGGAAACTCCCCCTCCTCCAACCAAGCCTTCCCCGTATGAAACAACTCCGCTCCACATAGATTCCAAAACCGCTTAGAGAAAGCCGGGTTCAAACCATCCGGGCCAAGAGCTTTATCAGAGTGCATTGAAAAAAGAGAATTTTTAAACTCCCCTATCTCCAAAGGCTTCATTAACTCCGCATTATCCTCCTCATTCATTCTACAAGACACGTGTCTTACCACTCCATCATAAACCCCTCGGTCTTCTCTAAACAGCTCCTTAAAATAATTAGAAGCCACCTCTCCAAGCTCCCTTTGATTTGTAACAATCTCAGCATCCTCCTTAGTGAGCTTTGTTATCATATTTCTCCGTCTTCTTGCACTAGCCATAGCATGAAAAAACTTAGAGTTAGTGTCTCCATCTCTTAACCAAAACACCTTTGACCTTTGTTTCCAAAAAGTCTCTTCCTGCATAAGTAGAACTCTCAACCTCTCCTTCTTGGCCTGGAGACATAATTCGGCCTCACCATCCCCACGCCCCCTCAACTCCTCTATTGCTCGCCTACAAACATTAATGGCTTCTCGATAACGACTCCTCAACTTCTTACCCCAAGAAACTTGATATGCTAAAGTCAATTAGGAAAATGGAAAAATTAACCCAAGAAATTTTTAACGACGGGTTTTCATTAATAATCGACTTTAAAACCACTCTATTGTGAGTTTTTTAAGCATTTAAAAGAATCGTTTTATGCTAGTTGTTAAAAGAATCAACGTTAAACATTCAACTTATTTCACCCATGGCAACTACACCGCTCTATAACTGGTGTAGATAGTCCAATGGGTGCATTATATCTCTTTCTTGTACTAGGGGTATGCTATTTAAGTGATGTCATTAAAAACGATATCATTAATTAGGAGTATAAATTGTCATTTAATGAAAAAACAATTTTGAAAAGAAGCCAAGTTTTTAGCCTCATTAAATGAGAATGGTTGATTTCAATATCATTCATTAATCTATGTAGACAGTTGTTTCTTATATCATAAATCAGAGGGCGAAGATAACATAACGTATTTATTTCAAATCTTTCCGTAATAAACTTGGTAGGTAACAACTACGACAAATTGTTGGTATTTTTCCTAGTTCGAAATAATCTAACATTAATTACTATGATATAATGAACAAAATAATAATAATATTTTGACTTATTTATAATTGTTATGAATAATAGTAATGTGGATGTCCATGAGTTACAAATGTTACATAGTAGAGGAATATTAGAAGACACTCATTTATATAGATTATTATTCCTTGTAATTGTTATTCATTGTATATGTTAAAGGCACATTACGGTAGGTCTTAATTCATTTGTAGGTTACAAGACTTATGTCCTATATTATTCCTTTGAAGAGTACAATACAATAGCTCTATTATTCTCTCATCTTCTATTCTTGTTCTTGCTCTATTTGAGTTTATTTATAACACGTTATCAGTACGAAACTCTACCAAAATGACGGCTTAATAAGCTTGGAGGCTATTTGGCAAAGATATGTTTTCTTCTACTATCTTATAGTTAATCTAACTTATATTATCATGTTTTTTCTTATAGCTTTTATTCTATCATATTAACATTTTATATTTCTTGTATAGAAATTTTATTGAGAATTTAATTTAGCTACTATGGTTATCATTTTCTATTCTTGATGAATTCCTGAAGAATTCAACATTAAAGCATCCATGTTGGATTGCATAAAGACAATTAGCATGTTTGTCTATTCTTGATGAATTCTTGAAGAATTCAATATTCAAGCATCCATATTGGATTGCATAGGGACAACTATCATGTTTATGTATTCTTGATAAATTCTAGAAGAATTCATCATTTAGGCATCCTAAAAGGATTGCACAAAAAAAAACTTAATATTGAAGCATATCGTGTTTGTCTATATTCTTGATGAATTCTAGAAGAATTCATCATTCAAGCGTCCCGGAAAGATTGCACAAATAACTAAATATTGAAGCATCCTATAGGATTACTCAAAGTATGAAAGTTTGTGATATAGTTCTTGAAGAACTGGAAAAAAATGTTCAAGAATCCCTGTAGGATTGCTTAAAGAATTTTTTTGTGATGATTTGTTATATATACTTCTTGAAGAACTGAAAAAAAATGAATATTCGAGTATCCTTGTAGGATTACTCAAAATGTGAATATTTGTGATAGTTCTTGAAGAACTTAAAAAAAATTATTATTCAACCACCCGTGGAGGATTGTTCAAAGAATGATGGTAATCATATAAACTCGTGGTCAAGTTTTGGAGAACTAAATCTTAATATTCAAGCATCCCTGGAGGATTGTTTCATGGATGATGATTTTTCTTGATTATCACTAATGAAAAATGTGTGGTCAAGTTCTTGAAGAACTAAATCTTTAGACCATGATTGTAATCTAAAAGATCTTTTTGATTTTAGTTTTACTCGAAACAAAAAAAAAGGGGAAGTGTATTTCTTTATCCTACTCGAATATGCTCCTGGAGTAGCAAAAGTGAGAAAATATTTTTAGAATATTTTGGAAATTTAATCACAATTGTGATTGAACAAATGACTTATGAATGATTAAAATGTGAAAGATCGCACAATGGATTGAACTTTATTCCCAGAAGTGAATAAAGTTATAAATCACATAAAGTATGATTTTCTTTGGTCATCGTTTAAATGTGAGATAAAGTTCTTGAAGAACATATGATCATAAAATATTACTTTCTTTGATTACCCTTTATAAAAGTTTGGCGAGTTCTTGAAGAACATAACAAAAAGTCTGTTTTTCCCCTTTGATAATCCTTTATGATTTTCTTTGTATTCTATAAATAATGTAACAAAAAAAGTTGATATGTTGTATGTGAAAGGTAAATATTGAGTGTGCTGCATGTGAATGATGATAAAAAAAATCCATTATCATGATTTATGGTTATTTTTGACATATATGATTTATGGTTATATTCTCTACTATTTCTCATAATGGTGTAGCAGTTTTATTTTTATGAAAGTAAGGATGTAGTAACTCATATACATTATGACAAAGTTTAATTTTTCGGAATGTAACTTCTCTTCCTACTTACTCTTGGAATTCTAGTATTTCATTTCATGAGTGGAAACAATATAAAAAAATATGTGATACGGTTAGGTATTTCTTAAAGAATAAGATCTTTTTATGTTCTTATTTTTTTTGATTTCATGTTAACTTAATATTGTAAAGCATATGAGTGCAATTAAAATTATGCTATGGAAAACCAGAAGTTTGCTATGCACTTTTAAAAAATAAAATGTTGTTTTAAACCCGAAGTTTAATAGTCTACATGATTTTACTATTTAGTATGTGTTCAATTATATTTTTCTAATATAAAGATGACGACACGTATTAATATTTTTGAAGTACCAAAAGATTCTTCAATATAATAAGTTTTCTATGTCATATGTTTTAATGCATATAAATTATCAGAAAGTCATATGGTAGTGTGTGTTTTTATTATGAACTTGCAACCAGAAGTTTGCATGTATAGTTGAAGGCTCAAGAAGAGCTAATGTATTGTTACAAGCTTGAGGAACAAAAAGTTTTCACAGATTGATACCACATTGTAGCGACCGAAAAATCCGGGTGAGGATTCTTCGAAGGTTCAAAAATGAAGCCGCCACCAAAGTTTAGTTTAAGGGCAAACATTGGAAAATCCCTTTAAGGTGGATAAGGGTCCTTGAGACCATATTTGGGTTCGGGAGTCGGTTATGCGTGGGGAATGTACTAGCACCCCACGGTATCCTTCTTAAGGAAGGTTATCCGCTAATTAGTTGTATAAAAGAATGTTAATTTGGAAAATATTTATTTTACCCTTTTTATTGTGAATTGAAAGAAATTAAAAAAAAAAGAGAAGACCTGGCAATTTTTGAACTAAGAAATTATTTAAAGAAAAAAAGGTTTTTTATTAGTGCACTTGACAGAGGTGGGCCCGCCCTCTGCTCCTACGTACCTCCTGGTAGAGAATCAAAGACTACGTAGTTCTTGGGGAGAAAAAGTTTGGTTTGTTTGTGTTTTTTAATTTAGGGATTTTAGGACTTGTGATCCGTACGGTTCATTTATCCTAAAACGATGACTAACCCGGCCGTACGGCCGACTTAATCCCCTGTTTTTGAAAATAAGATTTTTGATTTTTTGGAAGAAAACGATTTGTGTAGGGAGTGATTTTATTTGAATAGGTATTTTAGGACTCTTGAACCGTACGACCCATTTGTCCTAAACGATGACTAACCCGGCCGTACGGCTGACTTAATCCCCTATTTTGAAAATAAGATTTTTATTTTTGGAGGGAAATGATTATTTTGTTTTTCTGTTTTGAATATGAACGAAAAGTTAACAAAGAAGAAAAAATGAAAAGTGCAACTAGTGAAAAATAATTATCAATAATATTTAAAAATAAACTAATTAAAAGAAAAATAAAATAAAAAAGGGAGGGGGAGAGAGAGAGAGCGAGAACTTCGCTGGGAGAGAGAGAATGTGTTCAGTGCTCTTGTTGAATCACCGTGGTGTGTTTTTCACCGTGAATGGGGGTCCTCCTTTTATCGGTGAAGGATTAGGTGAAGAGACTTGCTGGACAAGTTAACTTGTTGGGCAAGCAGCTTGTTGGACTGAAGGTTAATGCTACTGACACCCCTTTTTATTATTTTCGTTCATCTCTATTTTTTTGGATTATTCTTATTTTTGTATATTTTTGGTGATATTTTTGTATTTTTGGGCTTTCTGTATATATTTGGACACTTTATTGTAATATATATTTTTTATTTTCTGATTTTATTTCATTATTATTTTTATGGCTTTTTGATCAAAAGGACTAAATTAAGACCAAAATACCGAACATAGGTCCATTTACTAAGAATTGGCCCAATTAGACAAACCGGTCCAAATTAAAACAAGACAGCACTCGTAATGTTCTCGTAATGATATGGACTTATGACACGGGGCTAAAACAATTGCGATAAATGATCGGACAAAATTGGGGTATAACAGCTGCTCCTCTTTATTTATATTTTACTAGAAAAGGTGAATGGTTTTCAGATTTTCGTAGTAGAAATAAAAATAAAGATAGAATAGACGCTAATTTTGTCCGCTTAGGGGGAAGACGAGTTAGGGAAATGAGGGACGATTAACACTTGGCGTGTTAACCGAGAATAATAAAGAAGGATCACTGGGGATCTGAAGGAGTACTGGGACTGTGATGGTCTAATTCGCAGTCGATGTTTGCCGCATTGATTAGGGTTAAATTGAAGGACCAACAGGGTCTGAAGGGCATGCCTAAGCCTAATGGACCAATGGGTCTGATGGAGTGTGAACTAGCAATGGTACTAGTAAAACGGTCTGCTTGGGGGGTGGCCTTTTTCGAGAGGCCATGGGGGCAAGTTCAGGTCGTTGACCTGATTTGCTCACCTCAAAGGACGTGCACTGTGTTTTTTTAGGCGGACATAGCTAGTCTGAAGGACCTGGGGTCGGATGATCCATCGCGCTCAGTGTCGTCATAGTGATCTGAAGGTAGAGTTCGAAGCTGTTGCTTTGACATATTAGTTCGAACTGAGCTGAAGGACCTGGGGTCGGATGATCCGTCGGTTGCTCGATAACGCGACTTGCGATCTGGAATGAAGGACCATTGATGGTCTGAAGGAGCGCTTGGGCTCTGAAGGACCACTGGGGTCTGGGACTGGGCATGAACAATGGATGATGATAGGATGGAAAGATGTGGACACTAACTGACTCAAGCAAGAGTAAATACACATGGCATACAAGTTCACCATACGAATGTTTCATAGAGAGTTAAAATTAGTTAGAAACATGATAGAAGAATCTTTTGATAACACATTGTTGCGCCCGAAAAATCCGGTTTGGGACTTTTCGTTTGACAACGCGGAAGAAGTTTGGAGCCGCCACCAATATTTTTATTTTTAGACCAAAACATTGAAAAAAGGTCCTTGAAAAGGCGGATGGTCTTTTGAAAACGTAGAGATGTAGGTTCGGGGGTCGGTTAGGTACGGGGAAGGTATTAGCACCCCGCACCTCCTTTCTACTGAAAGGGAACCATTAACTTGATGTGTGGTTTAGACAAAAGTTCGAGTTGAAAGCAATTTATTCTACTTCTTTTCTTTTCTTTTCTTTTCTTTAAGGTATGTTTTATTGAAAACAGGAGGGAAGAAGAATATTTTTGGTTATCTTTGAAAATCAGGACAAAACAAAGATTTTTTTAAGAGTGTGCTTGACGGGATAGGACCCCGCTCCTACGTATCTCCCGGTGCGATGGGGTTAAGGGGTTTTTCGCAATTGGGTGAGCGTTCATGAAGACCGAACAACAACGGTTAGAATGGCCTCACTACTAACTCTTTTGAAAATGAAATCATCATTAATGACCTAAACGGCAACGACGCGATTGGTCATCAGTGACAATTGATTTTACTTTTGAGGAATAAGTTTTCGAAAATAGGATTGAGCTTTCGTGAAGACCGAACAACAACCGTTAGAATGGCCTCACTACTAACTCTTTTGAAAACAAAATCATCATTAACAACCTAAACGGCAACGGCGCAATTGGTCGTCAATGACAATTTATTTTATTCTTGTTTTGAAAATAAAAGGGTTTTCTTGTATTAATGAATCTAGGAAAGAGGTTTTAGAAAAAAAAAAAGTAGAACACTTCAAATCAATTCTAAATCCATAACCAAATGCAAATGAATGAACAAGACTCATACTTCAACAATCAAGCAATCATGAACATATTATTCATCAACCAAGATTAAGCATGCCAATACAATCAAGGGATTCAATTATCAAAGATGCAAAACAAAGTTCTCAAAGCAATTGTGTTGTGTGGGTGAGAATTACTACGGGACGGGCAACAATCTCAAAGGAGTGTATTTACCCTAATGACTCTATGCTACAACAAGCAAGTAGGCTTACGTCTTCATTAGGAGGTCATACATGTAGAAAGGATGGCACACAATTAAGTCAAGACATTTAAATGACATCATGAACAAAAGAATGCAATTGATCATAAGCATAGGATATTCTTAGTTTAAATGAGTAAGCATGTGGATATGAATGCACGATTAAGCAACTATGCATGAGCATACAAGGAATGAATGAGCATTATTGAATGCAATTTTGTTTGATTTTGAAGTAATTGACATGGCATGAATGCATGAACATTTGGTTATTGAATGCAGGACATGATATTAATGAATGCATGAACATTTAAGAATGAATGCAAGGCATAACACTATTGAACGTATAACATACTTGTTTATGAATGTATGTATGGCATACAAGGATGCATAAACATGTGATAGAATAAAAGAATGCAAGGTGCATAAGCATATAAGAATGCATGAACATGCGAGTATATGGGAGTATGCAAGTATTAGTATGCAAGCATGAGAGTGTGTTGCATGGATGATGTAAATAAATGAAATGTAAAGCTTAAAAATGTTTTGGTAAGAAG
The DNA here is from genome assembly GCA_039519185.1 of Astragalus membranaceus. Lineage (NCBI taxonomy): Eukaryota > Viridiplantae > Streptophyta > Magnoliopsida > Fabales > Fabaceae > Astragalus > Astragalus membranaceus. Next base: position 159,771,729 of record CM076846.1, on the reverse strand, counting down.
TAGTAAAAAGTTAGAGTAAGGATGTAGTAAAAATGTTTTGATGAATGAAGGTAATAATGTTTCAATGAATGAGGTAAAAACTCTTAGTAAAAACTTAATGAAGAGGTAAAAGTAAAATGGTAAAATCTTTTTATGTTTTAGGTGAATAGTTAATGAATAGGTAAGAACCAAAGTGGTAAAATCTTTTTAGGTTTTTTGGTAAAAAGTTAATGAAGTGGTAAAGTAAAATGGTAAAAAGTAAATAAACACAATTGCATAACTTGCACTTGCCCAAACACAATCAAAATGACAATTTTAAAAGCAATCAAAGAGGGCAAAAATAGGCCTTATGGCCGAATGCATAGCAAGGAAAACTCAAGCACAAATTTCATCATGTTCTTGCAACCAAATCACATCAATGAGCATATGAACATAAACCCTAAGATCTACCCATACATTTGATGCTCAAACAATTGTCATTCCATCATTTATTTCAACTCAAAATCAAAGGAAATGCAAGAACAATAAAAACCCTAATTTCTACCTATGAACCTAAAAGCATAGTTGGCTAGATCCACTTTTTTATTTAACTTAAACACCATAAATGAACAAAGAAATGGATGAACCACTAAAAACACTACATGGCCGAAACCTTTTTTGAAAGAAAGTGATGTTTTATTTCATGAACTTTAGTGAAAAATGTGTAAAAATGCAAGGGAAATTAATCAAGCACAAGAACAACTCCTTCAAGGCCAAGGACCCATCTCAAACACCCAAGGCTCCCTAAGTCCTTGTCAAAATGTTTGAAATGGATCCTCAAAGCAACAACAACAAGCAATCAAGAAGGAGTTGGGAGTAGAAGAGAGATTATGCAAGAAGAACTAAATATGAGATGCAAAGTTTCAAAGCTTACCTCAAAATCACAAAGAAATGAAGAAGGAGATGATATGAACACAAAGATTGCTAGCTCTTAGCAATTTGATGATGCAACCTTGAAGAGAATGAAAGGAATGATGATGATCTAACAAGAAATGGAAGGTTTCATGGTGAAAAATTGAAGAAAATATATGGAAGAGAGGGGGAAGAGGCTACGGTTTTGGGGTGATGAAGGAGAGGGAGAGGAAGTGTTTTTGGTGTGCTAGGGTTTTAGTGTAGGAGAATGAGAGGCCAAAGGATCCTTAGGTGTGGGAATGAGGGAGTATTTATAGAGTTATTTTAGGTTTAGGGGCAATTGGGTCATTGGCCTTACTAAGTGCTCTAGGATTGAGTTTTAAAATTAAATGGAGGGTTTGGATTGAGGGTATTGAGAAAACACAAAAGGTGAGAGTGAGAGAGTGGGGGCGAAAATGAGGGAAGGGAGTGAGAGTTTTTGTAAAAAAAACTTGTCTTATTTTAGGAATAATGTGAGGCAAAAATAGGGTTAGGGGTATGATTGGGATGGAATGTTACCAAAGAGGAAAATTGGTGTTTCCTTATGAAGAGGTTAGTGTAAGTGAGTGAGGTAATTTACCAAAGAGGGCATGAATCTTCATGAGAGTGAGTGAGAATTGGTGATATGCACCAAAGGAGAAGGTTTAAGGATGGTACAAGGCATATTCCTTCAAGATAAGGAATAATAGTACAATAGAAGAGTGTGGAAGAATTTTGTGAGAGGGAGAGAGAGAGAGGGGATTTCGAAATTGTGGGGTGAGAGAGAGAGAGAGAATTTCGAAATTGTGGGGAGAGAGAGAGAGAGAGAGAGAAAAAAAAACTTGTTTTTAGTCTTTTGTCTTATTGAGGACACTTCCTTTTTTTTGTTTTTGAATTTTGGGCATGGAAGTGAAGTTGCACCTATTAAAAAGTGTCACATATTTTTGAGCACCATAAAATATTCCCTCTAATTATTCATGACAATAAAAATTGTAATTTAATAATTGAGGGATATTTAATGGTCTTTTTTCATCTTTCTAGTTCAAAATCATCTCTTCATAAGTTGAAAAACTGAGTTGAAATTTCCCTTCTCCTTCATTGAAATTTCGGGTTGCATGTTGGGGGAATGGTGCTTTAGGAGCTGAAGCTTGTCTTGCATGTGCATTTGGAGGCTTGCTAGTAGTGGATCCTCAGCCCCATTGTTGAGAAAAGGGGTTAGAAGAGAGTTGGGGGGCTTGATTTTCGAAATTGGGTGCCTAGTGTTGATGCTTCAAGTTTTGATTCTTGCTTGCATTTGTGTTGATTTCGACACTTAAGGTGAGTTCTTCGCTTATTTCGTTGATTGATGAGTTGTTTGTGAGCTTGTTTCTGAACCCTGGTCTTGCAATGTATTTTAAGTTGTTAAAACTTGTTAAAATGTGGTCTTGAAACAATGCATGTGCTGAAATTGTTCTATGGAATGTGATGTGTGTGAAATGATGTTTTGTATGACTGATTTTACTCCTAAGGATGCCTTTATATGTGGTTTATATTTGTTCTCATGTTTTGGTTCGAGTTGGGGAAGGATTAAGATCAATTGGATTGAGGAACAAAAAGAAATTCAGCAAAACAGGGCACTCTGATACTGCCACACGGTCCGTGTGAGCTCACACGGGTACCCGTGTCAGTTTCGGTTTGGGCAGATAAATTATGCAAACCAGCTGACACGGCCCGTGTTGCCCAACACGGGTACCCGTGTCAGCATCAGGTTGGCCACTCATTTTCTTATTATTTTAACCTCAAATCAAGTGTTTCTCAACCCTAACCCAATCCTTATTATGTGTTAGAAAAATGGCAAGTATTTAAACTTAATTTCAGTCAATGTAATGAATTTGGAGTCGACGGTTAAATGGTTTTGCACCGAGTTGAATTCTTTTAGAAAAAGCGAGTGATAAAACGACCTAAGTGTCAAGTAAATCATAAAACACCAAGGGGATGACGATCCTAGTTAATAGTACACTAGGGGAGGGAAGTCATGAGCCCAGAACCTAGGCCCAAAGAAAGAATACTCGGTAGTAGCTATTATCGAGTGGGTTCACCGGGGGAACCGCGCAGTGGTTGCCCGGCGTTGTGCTAAGAGCAAGAGAAAAGATAATTAAAACACCGAGAGGTTAAGGTGATGGGTACTGAAAGAACTCACTGAGATTGTAAATCTCATTGTATATATTGTGGTGTTTTTACAGATAAGCAGGGCACGACCAATCAAATAGAGAAGTAGTAGCTGCTGAACCGGGCTACAAGAGTTTGAAGGATCCCAAGGGATCGAGTATACATTTGCTTAGTTTACCCTAGTTTTCGTAATATGTAATATCACGAGTTTTCATATTGATTGTATAATTAAAGTTATTGTATTTAGCAAACCGTACTTTCGGAATTGAACAAGTTTTAAGTAATGACTCATGTTTAACTGTATTCAGTTATGTCATTAAGTACTCATTTTGGTATTTTATACCCTTTGGAGTAATTTTATGATGGTTTCTTCCATCGAGTAATGTTATGTTCAAATTCCTTAAGTAGGTTCACGACTCTGATTTATATTGAAATGGCTAACATTCTAAGTTTATGACGTCTAAATTTAAGGATGTTACAGATTAAATATAGTAAGGGGCTGTGATTTGGGAATCATTGGATTTAAAATTTATGTTTTGAAAATTGTAATTATATAGTTTTTCGGCATTTTCAATCCAAAGTTAATAGCAAAAATAACTTTACTAGTATAAATTGTATTGGAAACTCTATAATTGTATTTTAGTACCACTATGGATTTGAGTAACTTTTATAATGTATTTTGTAACACCAGAAACTATTGTGCAGGATAATTCTTTTAATATGTTTTGTTTCATGAATTATTCCGAATTGACAAGATTAATTATTTTAATCTATTGTATGTTTGAACTATTAAAATTTGTTGAAATAGCATGTAATTGTATTTTTGCTGATGTTTTTGTTGTTATTTAATTATTTGATTCGTAGAATATTTGTATTTGAAATATTATTATTTTACTATTTTATATTTTATTAAATAGTAGCATTAAATTGTAGAATTATTATTTTATGATAACTATATATTTATTAATATTATATATGAGTATCTATGTAACTGCTAAAAAAAGATTTGGGCCTTTAGTCTTTTTCCCACGGTAGTATTGGGTTTTAAATGAAAATTTCTGCCAACACCTCCCTTTTTGCTAGTCGCGCCTCATCCTGATATTTCTAATATTTTAATTTCACAAAACCCTAATGTTCACCTCCTTCTTCGTTAGAACAGAACACGTTGCGACAACATCTCATTCCACCTATGAAACTTCTATCTTCATGTTCTCTCTCATGTGGCCACGAAACAGTCCCAAAATTTGGACCATTGAATCCATTTCCGGTGTCTATTTTATCGATTGAAGCATCATTCGGCATGTAAGAAAACACAAGGCGGACTATAATTGAGATTTTCCGACCAACACAGTCTTCGGTTGGAAAAACGGACATCGTTTTTGGATTCTACACGTCGAAACCTTCGGAAAGCATTAGTACTTCTTTCGTTTTGATGAAGTTGACGTCGGACCCCTCATGACTCGTTATCTGAGTGAGTCGTTTGCGCTCTTTTATTTTGTTTCGTTTTGATTTCGTTTCAGCTCTAAAACATTCCAAAAAAATATTTGAAACTAACCTTTCGTTTCAGCTCTTTTATAGCCCCCTTTCGTTTCCGTGTGACCATTGAGAGTTATCTTCTTTCTCAAATTTGTATTGATAGTTACATACCCAAAATGGTGTCCACACTTCTCAGAGGCAAACAATAAATTTTACAACGAAATTTCTGCCTCCTATGACAAGTAGACAATTCTGACACAAGGATTGGGTCTGGACACGTTCTTTAGTAGCAGTAAAAAAAAATAGTTATTGGCTCGGACAGCGGAGACAACGCTAGTCCCAACCGATCTGCACATGATTGTGCTGTAAAACAATGGGTTGCACCCGAATCATATAATATACTGACGGAGTGATTGAAAACTGATCTCATACCCCTCAGTAAATTGTCTGCAGTTGTAACTGTTTGAGCATCCAGAGTGTTGACTCGTCCTTGCCTTAGAGTTGCTTGTAATTCCTTGGAACTCTTCCTTGCAGGGCACTTATTTGTATAGTGACCCTCTTCATTACAATAACAACAACGATCGATCTTTGCCGACAATCACCACTGTGATGCTTTCCATAGTTAGAATATATTCTGACCCTTGAAGAATCGAAGAATTGCACCTGCTTTTCCTTGGATGAAATTATCTTAGGACTTTGCATTCGGAGTTGATAATTCGACTACCTTCCTTCCTTTCCCATACTCCCTATGAGATCACCTCGGCGACATAGGCTGATTGCACCTAGGCAACATAATTGGTAATAGCATAAGAACTGAGACCCTAAGTCATAAAAGCACTAAGGCCCCTCTTATACTTCTGCATCTTCCATTTCTCGTTCGGAACATACCTTACCATTCGGTAAAACTGAGACAACTGCTCAAACTTATCGATGTATTCTTCCACCATTATGACACCTTTCCTGAGGATGCACCGGTTGGAGATTCCGGTCTTGGTCGAGGATTGCGTCTTGATCATCCTACCATAATTCCGCTTATGATGCACTAAGTATTAAGTTGATCAGGCTCAATGTCTCTTAGCATCACAAGTGTAATTACAACCAGGACTAACAAGGAATCGACTCAACCCTAAGTCCGACTAGGTCGAACTGCTCTGATACCAACTGTAACACCCCGGTATTTTTATTTATTAAAAATACCCAAGTGCACATTAATAACACATCAGAGATATTATTTCCCGCTCAGACACTGAATACCACTATGAATTTTTCGCTGATTAAAAACACAACAGTCTTATTTACAAACAAGACCATACGGTACTCAGACCATACACTGTCAGCTACTAAAGTATTCAGCATCATACAAGAAAGCGGAAGAAAGATATACACTAAATACATAATGTTTTAGTGTACAGACAACAAAAGGTAAATAAGCTTAAACATAAAGCTAGGCTATCAGCAACCAGTCTGAGCTCAACCTACTCGTACCTCTTGGATTTCCGCTGTCCCTGCGTTTCTGTAAAACAACAACATTTAAACAGTGAGATACAATCTCAGTAAGTTCTACCGAGACCCCTACTAACTCTCTCGGTTCAGTTATAAATTCGTTTTAACTTAACACGGCACCGATTGCATGACTGCTAACCCCGGTGAACGTGTTATCACAAAGTGCAGCACCGACTGCATGACTGCTAAACCCCGGTGTATCGCACACAATTTTTAACATAACACCGACTGCGTAACCGCTAAACCCCGGTGAACCCCCTACCAATAGTACATTCTCCTATTGGCATGGAGCCTAGGGTAAGGGATCATGACTGCCCCGCCTAGTATGTGACACATGGGTCGTCACCCAACTCGATACATATACAAACATATATCTACAATCACATGAACCAATAGTCCATTTACATTATGCTTTACCACGTAGGACTCATAGTCCGCTTTGTTATTAATAAAACTTATTCGCACACGTATACTATTGTTCGGCTTTTCGAAAGAATTTCAACTTCAAAAGTATTTTATAAAACCCTTTTGAAACATACCCAAAATCATGGCATTATAAGCCTAATATCATTATAGAAGGGTTAAGAAATGATTGAAAGAGGATTGGAATCGATCAGGATCATTTCGGGCAAGTTTGGAAAATTTTGACAGAACACAGCGCACGGTTCGTGCGCCCATACACACGGGTCGTGCGCCCTGTAATGCATTTTTGAAAACAGAAACAGAATGACACGCACGGTTCGTGCGCCTGGGACACATGGGTCGTGCGCTTTTGACAGCATTGTATTTTATCCCGTTTTCACATTTTTCGTCGTTCCGACCAATTCCGATACCTGTTCCAGTCCAGTCCCAACATAAAAACAGTCCAAAAACATATTCAAACAACAATGATCATCAATCAAACAATCCAAAAACCAATTGGACATAAAACGTGATTTTCGTACAAAATATTGTTTTGACAACGAACCAAAACCGAAACACATTTCACAATTTAAGTTTATGAATTTAAAAACCTAACGCGAGTAAAACTTACCCTTGAAGCGAGAGCCGATACCGGCCGAAATCACCGAGACTTCAAATCTCCAAATAACCACACGAACAATCCCCGCATAGACTTCCACACTCCGACGATGCCCAAATCCGCTTCCGATCTTTCCGCTCCTCGACCATCCGGCTCGCGAGACTCGAGAAATCCTCGCTCGGTAAATTTACACCTAGACACCAACAATGGCTCCTAAGGCTCCCAACTCCTCTCGCAAATCCCAAACTCGATTCCTAAGCTATGAATTTCCAAAATTCCACTTGAGTTCCAAAAAACACTATTCATCATCCCCAACCTCCAAACTGCTCCTATTCACATAAACCCCAAATCTTGATTTTTCAACCCCAACTCACCCAACTAGCTTCCAATCTCCCAATCGAACTTCAATAACCGATCCACCATCCTTGGGTTCGCGCCGAACACCATCCCAAGCTATCCTTGAGCTTGAATCATCAAATACCTCCATTTCCTTCAAATTTTCGAAAATGGCAAAGTGAGAGAGAGAGTGAGTTGATGATGATGATTTTGGTACCAAATCGAAGAGGAAGTAACGCTGAACGTTTTTCGTGTTGGAAGGAAGTCGTTTTGATGAGCCTAAATCTTCCCTTTTTCCTCTTCTTCCTCCTTACCCTTTCTTTTCTCTTCTTTTCTTTTTCCTCTCTTTTCTCTCTGTTTCTCTTCTCTCTCTGTACGCGTCCTCTTTTTTTTTCTTTCTAATTCTTTTCTTTCTTTAACACACACACACACATATTTATTTAATAAATAAGTGGTAACGTGGTCCAATTACCATATTGATCTAAATCTCTTATTTCGATTCCAAAACTTCTTTGACCCGTATTATTCGGTTAACGATCCGATGACAACCAATAAATAATTTTAGCACTCGATAAATTTACCCGTTAAGTACTAAATTAGTTTAATTGGGTTAACACCCAAATAATTCTACTAATTATTTTGAGGGTGTTACAGTTGGGCTGTGAGTTATAATAATTTAATATTTTAGTTTTTTCAAACTATATATTAGTACATTACTTTTAAATGATTATAGCAATACAAAAGAGATTATATAGTTTAACGATTTGGTAATTATTGTTTTGTGTATGATATTTTGGTTTGACGCGTTGGCGACCGTGGCTATCGATGCAAAATGGGAAGCATAATTATTGTG
>CM076846.1:159099149-159125504 GCA_039519185.1 Astragalus membranaceus | reverse complement strand
ATGAACGAGAACTGATCTCCATGTAAGGTGAAGTGTCACTATCATCTCTGATATTCTTTGTTTGTTGCCGCAATTGCCCCATTTGTTTTTTTTTTGGGCGGTATGGGGAGGGATCATGATGCTCGACTTGGAGTCCTTGCGTAGCCCTTTCACCACTGTTCATGACGATCTTTTTAGGAAAGCCGTAACGGCAGACCATGTTTCTTGACAATCACGAATTTGTTACATCAGTGGGCGTCGAACTTTCTTGATTTTGCTGTCCTTTTGGTGTGATGTTGATTTTAACACCGTTTTGTCTTCTTCTGTGCCCCAGTTAATCATTTCGTTTGATTCCACGCGAGGTTGGGTCACTTTTATCCTTTTGTTCCGTTATTATCATTACCTCTGGAAGAGTTTCCCAGTTATCTTCAACATATTCCTTGGTTTGATTAATGGGGCGATCAAAGTTATGACATGAATTACCGACGTTGTTATTTTCAAGGACAAGTTATTTAAGTCTGCGTTAGTAGAAATTGAAGAAGGATAAAAGAAAAAGTAAAGCGAGCAAATGAGTAAAAAGGAATTTATCGGAGAATTCAAAATGCTATTTTATTAATATTGATACTGGGAAGAAACATGCATGCCCTTATTGAAATGTCCTAAGGCTTTGGGCGAAGCCATAGGATTTGCATTACGTAACATTACTTTGAACCGAAAATCACAAGAAAATCAACAATCTTCCAATTCATAAGTGCTTCAAGTGCAGGACAAAGGCGCACAAGGCTGATGATGATGTTTTTAGCCCTTTGATCGCCTTCAAAAGCATTGACAGATGACTCCTCATGCCCCTGGCAAAAAGTTAGCGCCTCCGTTCGGAGCATCCTCATTGAAGCTCAACCAATTGGATTCGATCAGATCCTGAACCACATGTTTCAGTGCCTTGCAGTTTTCTACTGAATGCCCAATTGCGCCTGCGTGAAATTCGCAAGTGGCGTTCGGGTCATAGCCTCTCGGGAAAGGAGGTTCAATGGGCCTCATCGGGAGGGGGGAGATTAGGTTGTGACTAGTGAGGTGGTCGAACAGATCTGAGTAGGATGCGGGAATTGGATCAAACTGTGCATGTCTCCTTTCTGGGTAGTTTGGTGGTTTATGGCTTTTAGTGGTTTGGGTAGAGAAGTGCAGGGCTTGAGGATGGTTTTTGGGAGTGTAAGAGGCTTTCACTGATCCTGTTATGGAATTGGCTTCCCCTTTAACAAATCCTGCGAAGGGCTTCTTTGGGTTATTGGTTTCAGTTGAACCGTAAGATATTTTCCCGTTTCTCATTCCCTTCTCTAACCTTTCTCCTATGGTGATCATGTCTGAGAAGTTAGAGGACACGCTTCCAACTAATCTGTCATAGAAGGGTGATTGCAACGTATCTATGAACATGGATACCATTTCTCTCTCTAGTAGAGGCGGAACTACCTGTGCTGCTGATCCTCTCCAACGCTGGGCATACTCCTTGAATGATTCTTTGTTTCTTTTCACCATATTCTGCAACTGTGCTCTATCAGGAGCCATATCGATGTTGTATTTGTACTGCTTTAAGAAAGCGTCGGCCAGATCTTTCCAACATCGAATGTGGGTGCGTTCCAACTGCATGTACCAGCTTGAGGCTGCCCCAGTCAAGCTGTCCTGAAAGTAGTGGACGAGCAGTTTGTCATCGTGTGCAAATGCCGCCATTCTTCTATAATACATAGTCAGATGGCTAGCGGGACAAGTCACCCCTCTGTATTTGTTAAAGTCGGGCACCTTGAACTTGGGTGGGATAATCACATTAGGGACAAGACACAGATCGTATGCATCCCTTGCGCCGACATTGGATCCTTCAATTGCTCTCAGGCGCTCTTCTAGTATCTGATATTTGTCCCCGGGTTGAGAATCCTCCATTGATTTGTTATGAGAGGGTCCTCTCATGTTGTAGTGGGGAGGAACCATCGGCATTGCAGCGGAGTTCGGTGTAGGAGCATGATGAATTACTACTGGTGACGGAGTATACCCCTGTGGAATGACCTGTGGTGCAGTCGCAGGACTTGAGAAGTGAGCTCGCGGTATTTCTGCATTTGTATTTTGAGTTGAAGGTCCAGCGACTCCTAAAGGTCCTTCCTCTGGATTGGCTTCCATGGTAGGAGGAGCGTAACCAGCTGGGAGACCGTAAGGGAGCCATTGGTAGCTCTGGACGTTCACTCCAGCGGTGTATGGAGTCTCGGAGCTGGGAGGAGGAGGGGGACTTATAGCATTGTTCTCAGTATTCCCTGCCGAAACACCTTCATCTACATTTCTTCTCTCGAGGAGTTTCGCGAATTCATACATTTGATCTTTCAGCGCCATCATCTCGGTCATTTGATCTTTCAATACCATCATCTCGTTCATTTGATCCTTCAGTTTTGCAATGTCTTCTCTCAGAGCCTGATTATCCTCTTCGGCCATTTTTCTTGTTTGGGAACGAGTCCGGTAGCGATGTTGATGAACCAGCTTGCCCTTTTCCTCTCTGTTTATTTTTTCAATTTTTTTTTCTTTACGTAAGTACATGAATGAATGAATGGACGTGCATGAAATGCAAATGTATGACTTCGTGTTACGCCGGGGAAATTGTAAGTTTCTGTTTGACGCAGAACTGAAAGAAATTTATTTTATTAATGCGAATGTTTGATCCATCTTGTCAGAAAGAAAGTCTTACAATTCCCTGGCGGTTATAGAAATGCGTGAAGAATTAATAATATTTTTTTTTATGCCATACAAAAGGGACAGGTAAAAATGCATGAGGTATGCTAAAAATGATTTGCCAAAATAACACATGATTTTTTGAGAATTTTTTTCTTTTAAGAAGACCGGAAAAATGTATCAGTGTTTGTTTGAATGCAGGGGTATGAGACTCCTTTGTGTCCTACGAGGGTTCCTTAGAGAATAGGTCTAGGGCTTGTCTATTGAGTGAACCTTTCAAAAGGGTATCTCTAAAGAGTCCTACATAAGGTTCCTAGAGCCAACGACCCCAATTAAGAACACTGATCAACAACAATAGGCAAGCTATTAGGAGTGCCAGCATTCTCAAGAGGGACCAACCTCTAGGTGAGACTTTCGTGACCACCCAACAGGACGCACATCCAGTAGGCCATCACTACGCAGTCTCGTTCTAACTTAGGCTATTCTCCAGTCCGGGTACAGGACTATTCTCACGTGTGTGCAAAAGTGTGATAGTGTAGTGTGTGAAGGAGCAAAATATCAATAATACCCCCCAATCTGCAAAACAAACAAACACAGATACAAAAAGTGGTCTTCTATCCTAAGGTTTACATATCACATAAATACATAACATGCAACAAGAATAAAAGATGAAAGGGGAGGGTAAAAATAACATTAAATTAACAACTAATCCTACAACTAATTTAAACTAGGTTTGACTCTCTAAATATCCCCAGTGAAGTCGCCAGCTGTAGCGACCGAAAAATCCGGGTGAGGATTCCTCGAAGGTTCAAAAATGAAGCCGCCACCAAAGTTTAATTATAAGGGCAAACATTGGAAAATCCCTTTTTGAATGGATAAGGGTCCTTGAGACCAGATTAGGGTTCGGGAGTCGGTTATGCGTAGGGAAGGTATTAGCACCCCACGACATCCTTCCTAAGGAAGGTTACCTGCTAATTAGTTGTAGGAGCGAAAGTTAATTTTGAAAAAAAACATTTATTTTTACCCTTTTATTGTGAATTAAAAGAAAGAAGAAAAATGGTATTTTATTTGTATTTGAGAAAGAGATTATTTAGGAAAAGACTGAAAAAGGTTTTTTATTAGCGCAATTGACAGATGTGGGGCCCCCATCTGCTCCTACGTATCTCTTGGTAGAGAATCAAATCACACGTAGTTCTTGGTAGAAAGATGTTTGTTGGTTGGTATTTTTTAATATAGGGATCTTAGGACTCCCGAGTGATCAGTTCGTTTGTCCTAAAACGACGATTAACCTGACTGTACAGTCGGCTTAGTCCCCTATTTTGTGAAAATGGGGTTTTTGGAGTTTGGAAAATGATTTGAAGTGTGTTGGTTTGATTTTATTTGAATAGGGGTTTTAGGACTCTTGATCCGTACGGTTCATTCGTCCTAGAACGCTGACTAACCCGACTGTACAGTGGACTTAATCCCCTATTTTGAAAATTTGATTTATGGAAGGAAGTGTGTTTGTGTTTATTTTAATTTTAATTTGTTTGTTTTAAATAGGGATTTTAGGTCATGATCCGTAACGGTTCATTAGTGACCTAAAAAGCAGACTAACCCGACTGCACAGTCGACTTAGTCCCCTATTTACATTTTTTGGAAATGATATATTCATCTATTTATTTTTATAGCTTTTCGTAAAAGAAATAATTTTTTTGAAAAGAAATAGATGACAAAACGAAAAAGGGGGTGTAGCAGTTAAAAGTGGGGTGCAAATTACATGAGGGTTGTATTATTAGAACAAGGGGGTGTAGTTAGCGAGCCCAGTTCGTTTTTGTGAACTGGCCTGCGTTTAAGAATGGGCTTCTCAGGGGGGAGTGTATTCAGGAAAACGGGAGAGTGTGTTTAGTAAACTGAAATAATAAATAAAAATAAAAATAAAAGTGAGATAAAATAGGAGGGGGTATAAAAAAGGGAAATTAGGGTTTTGTAACCTAATTTCGTTTTCCTTACTCGCTGCGCCGCAGCCAGGATCTAGGGAGAGAGATATTCTGCGAATTCGAGAGAGAGAGTGGAGGGAGGAAATCACGGAGCAGATCACAGAGCGAGAGGAGGAAAGTGCGACTGAGAGGGAAGCGGAGGTGATGACTGGCGATCGTGGGGTTGACGACGGACGGTGGCTCCATTGAGTTTGACGGCGAGGAGAGAGGGATTTCGTAGAGAGAGTTCATGGAGAGAGAAAGAAAGGGAAAGGAAGGAGGAGAAGAACGACGCGGTGGAGGGAGGCCATGCGATGTTGACAGAGGGGGAGGCGAAGATGATGGATTTGTCTCCGGCGAAGGTGATGGCGACGTTTGGAGCGAACGGCCACCGTCTACGGTGGCCGGGTCTAGTAGGTAAGGCTTCGGTCTCTCCTGTTTTTCTATTTTCTCTTCTCTTCACTCTTCTAACCTGATTGCCCTTTTCTTATATTTGTTTTTTTTTTTGCTTTCCTGGTGATTCACGGCAAGGAGAGAGAGGGACGGTGCGAAGAGGATGGCCACGGTGCCAAGGATGTTGTTCACGGAGGAGACAGACATCGGCGATGGGGATAATGATGCGACGGCGTTCGTGGAGGACGACCACCGTCTACGGTGGTCGGTGCTAACAGTACGGTACGGTTCTGTTTCTCCTTTTTTATCTTCTATTTTTTGATATTTTTCTGGTTTCTGATTTATGCTACATTTCCATTCCATGGTTTCTTTGTATTCGGTACTCAGAACCCTAATTCTAAATTTTTTTATAACTAAACCTATTTGATTTTATCCCTAATCCTAATTTTCATTTGTGAACCTTAATTCTTATTACTGTGGCTATATCGAATTCTTGTTCTGATTTTACAACAATAACAGCAGCAGCAAACCGAAAAAAAAAACTATTTATTTGTTTATTTGTTGTTTTCTGTTAATTCACACATAGATAAAAAAGGTTTCTGTACACCCGTTCTGTCTAAACGAAAGCTAGAGGTACCAACCTTAACTCCAGCTTCTGATTAGAAAAGATCTATCTCCGTTTACTGCTACTCCTTCACTGCTATTACTCTTTTTTGCTTCAGCAATTTTGTGTTTCGACAATTAGAGTTTCAGTGTGGAATCCTAATTGTTTCATTGTTTTTTTTTGAATTTTCTCTCTGAATCTCCTCCCCCTTTGTGTGTGAATTGTCCTCTTTTTTATAGGTGAAAATTAGGTTTAGGAGATTAAAAACTTGATTCTAACCTGATTTATTTCCTTTTTCAGGTTATTGGACTCTTGGGCAACAAGAATCAGCCCATGGATCTGCTGTGGTTGCTACATATTTTTTGTATTTTCGTTTTCTGATTTTTTGGTATTTTTGACTATTTTGCATTTTTTGTATTTTTAGATTTTTTGGACAATTGTAATATTAATTTTTAATTGATTTTTTTTGATTATATTTGCTATGGACAGATTCACTGCTTGTTTTTCTTTGGGTCAAAAATGAAAGAGAATGATTAAATTGGGCCAAGCCCAATCAAAACCAAACGTAGGCCCAATTTAGACAAATGACTGAAATAAGGCCCAATTAGAACGAATTTCAAGATCAGGTCCAATCTAGCCACAGGTCCATTTAGGCAAACATTAGACATAAGCCCATTTATTTAAAAAACTGGTTTGAAACGCTAAGCGTAAGCCCAATTAGGCAAGCTAACAAAATTAGGCCCAAAAGGTTGGGAGTAGGCCCAATTGGACAAACCGGTCCGATTTAAAAGCAAAACAGCGTTCGAAACCCATTAGCTTGTGACACGGGGTTAAAGCGATTATTATAAAAGACCGGGCAAAATTAGGGTATAACAATTAGTTAATCCAACGGTGAGCACCTAGACACACATCAATCAAACCAATCTACTATTTTTTTTGCAAAGTCTTTACTTTTTTCTTTACAACACTTCTTTATGTTTTTGCCCCGTAGATAGTCCAACCACGCGTCCCTCACACCTATCCTAATACTCTTTGGAGGAGTTAGGAAACACATAGTTGAGGAACATAGCTCCGCCATCAAAGCAATTGCTTGAAGAATAGAGGAATCATTGTTTCAAACCTCTGACCGATCCCGAGGCTAGGAAAAAGAATTTGAACAACAACCGTTATTAAAAGCCCTGAAAGATTAAAATTGCTCGTGGAAAAAACTTGTGAGACCAAAAAGAGTTGAAAATATTTTAAGATACTAAAATGAAAAAACCCAAATTTTATAAAAATCAAAAACATAGTTAACCCTTAAAAATGTTGTTATTTTAAATAAAAAAAAACCTTGAAAATATTATAAGAAAAACCTTTTTTTCTTCTTCTTTTTTTTACAATAATAAAAAACACCTTACACTTTTTTGGCCCACTTACCTATTTTTTCTGAATTCGCAGCTAACCCGCACTTCAAAGTTACTAGATCCCACTAGAAGTTACTACTATAAATATCTTCACGTTCCTAAATTTGAAAAAATACGCTCTCCCGCCCACTTACCTATTTTTTCTGAATTCGCAGCTAACCCGCACTTCGAAGTTACTAGATCCCACTAGAAGTTACTACTATAAATATCTTCACGTTCCTAATAAATTTGAAAAAATACGCTCTCCCGCTCCATCGGGGACTAACCTCCTTTCTCGGGCGACACTCACTGCAGCAACATTTTCCGCGTTCTCTCTGCTCGACGTCACTTTCGTATCAACCTCTCTCACGGTTTCCGTCGCCTCTCGACTCTCTCCTCTGGTATTGGTGGATAGATTTGGTTTTTCACTCTAAAACCCTGATTTTCCTCTCTAAAATCTTAATTTTGATTTTGTTTTTAAAGATTGGGCAAGAACGTGACATCATCACCAACCCTGGTGTTCTTGGCCTTTCAATTGGTGCAAAGCAGGTCAGTTTCTTGGTCCTCATCCCGTAGATATTTACTTCATCTATTACATTAGGGTTTTCACTTGGCATTCATACTCACAGTCTCTGTGTTGCAGTTCTATGCAGAAATAAATCTCAAGCCGCACATTCTATTACATAACCACTTTCTCAGAAAGGCTTCTCCTTTGCAAAGCATTCTTCAAAGGTATGTCTGCATCGAGCGGCCGAATCTGTTTTTGCAAAAAATATCGACTTCTGGTCACAGGGAGAGATTATCATGGGAACGTTCCACGGAACAAATTCTATCTGGGAAGCTCAAATCTGCTTTGAGGAATCATCAGATGCATGAAGCATTGGAAAGCTTTCATGGTTTTAGAAGCCTTTATGGCTACCCTGATACTCACCTAGTGAACCAGCTAATGGTTCAATTGTCTTATTCTTCTAATCATGTTTGGGTGCGAAAAGCATGTGATTTGGCTTTGAAAATTCTTGAAGATAAATCAGATTTGCTTCATGTTGATACCTTAACCAAATTTGCACTATCTCTGGCTAGATTGCAAATGACATCTCCTGCTTCTGTGATGCTTAGGTTGATACTTAACAAAGGGTCTGTGCCACCTATGCATTTATTGTCTTTGATTGTTTTTCACATTGTAAAGTCAGAAATTGGAACACATCTTGCATCAAATTATCTGTCTCAAGTTTGTGATTTTTATAATTGAATGTTAAAAAAGTTTACCATGCAGTTGCGTTGAAACCCAACACCTTGATATTTAACCTTGTTCTTGATGCTTGTGTGAGAGTTAAATTGTCTTTGAAAGGCCTGTGCCTGATTGAGTTAATGTCGCTGACCTGGACGGTGGCTGATGCACACTCAATTGTGATAATTTCTCAGATCTTAGAGATGAATGGTTTAAGAGATGAAATGATGGAATTAAAATATCATATTGATGGAGTTTCAACTGCTCATGTTTGTCACTATCGTCAGTGCTATGATAGTTTGTTGAGCTTGCACTTCAAATATAATGACATTGATGCTGCAGCTAAGCTTGTTTCAGATATGAATAGCTCGCAAAATTGTCATCATCATAATAAAGAAAATAGGAATCCCAAACAAAAACCTGGATTTATTGCCATTGGGTCGCCTAACCTTAAGAAAGCATTGAGGGTACATATTGAGCCTGAGCAATTACAGAAGGATTTTGTCCTCAGAGTGGAGAGCAGAGAGGGTGTCTTGTTTTTTATAGAGGTGGGAAACTTGTTCTTAGTAATAGAGCTCTGGCTAAGTTCACGAGTGGTTACAACAAAGACGGCAAGATTAGTGAACTTTCAAAACTACTACTTATCATTCAAGAGGAACTATACTCAGTGGAAGGATTCAGGTGGGATGGCTTGAGTCTGCTCATGACATTACGGATGATGTAGAGGCCACTGGGTCTCCAATGGGCTGGGATACATATATTTTACTCTTGTCGGCGTACTAGAACCGGGGGATGCAAAGATAAGCAAAGGCACTCCTAAATCAAATGAAAAAGATTAATTTGGAGGACTTGTCTAATAATGCTTTTGACAAACATTCTCTGTGAAGAAACATCAGATTTAGTTGGTAAATCAGATTTGGCTATAACATTGGCTGAAATACTGAGAGATGAAAATCAGACAGATTTTCCTGTAGTCTACAACTTCAACCCTTCCATATTCTTTTTTTGCAAAGCAAGAATGATAAACGATGCACTGAAGGCATATAGAAGAATGGGCAAGGTGAAAATTCAACCCACAAGTCAAACTTTTGCTCATATGGTGTGTGGATATTCTTCTCTTGGTATGTATCGTGAGATCACATTTTTGTGGGGAGACATTAAGAGATTCATGAAGAGTGGTAATTTGGTTGTAAATATAGATCTATATGAGTTGCTGCTGTTAAGCTTCATTCAAGGTGGTTACTTTGAAAGAGTGATGGAGGTCATTGGCCATATGAGAGACCATAACATGTATACTGATAAGTGGATGTACAAAACTGAGTTCCTTAGATTTCATAAGAACCTCTATAGGAGTTTAAAAGCATCAAATACAAGAACAGAAGCACAAAGCAAAAGGTTTGAGCATGTTCAGGAATTTAGGAAATGGGCTGGTATTGATTAAAGCTCTGTTGTAAATATTTATGTGCTGATCATGTTCCTCCATGGGCCTTATGAATGTCATGTCTGCTCTGGCTCTACTTCAGCATTCTTGGAATTAAGTGGAAACTTTTGTTTCATTAGTCACTAGCCCACCATACCAATGGTATAATGTAATTAGCAAAGTTTAAATAGATTCAACATTTCATCTCTCATTACACAGTTGACAAAAATAAACTCTCATCATACAACTCATAAGTTCCGGGAATGTCTCACCACATAGCTTTTGTTTCATTAGTCACTAACCTACTACCTAAGATTAAATTTCTTCTCACCAGTGGTGTAACTGTAATTAGCCAATTTTAGATAGATTATCATTTCATCTCTGACTCTCGCATACACCTCATATTGGCATGCTGTTAATTGATGATACGTTGTTTGTTGAGTTAATAGCCAATTTGGTCCCCCAAATTGTAAAAAAGTTCAATTTAGTCGCTGGCATTAACAACATTTCTTATTGGTCCATGACATTTAAACTAAAAGTTATTCAATTTCGTCTCTCAAATTCTTGATATCATGTTGATCCCCGACTTTTTCTACTTAATATTAATTAAGTCCCTAGCTTTTATAGTTTAATATGGTCCCTGATATTCTGTAAAGTCAAGGACTTAATTGATACTCTCCCTCGTCTCAAATTAGTTGTCACACTTACAAAAATGTTGCAAAATAATTGTCGACTAATTTCAATTAAACTTTTTCCCATATTATCCTCAAATTAATACTATGAGCATCACTCTCAATGTATTATCATCTACTTTCAATTTATAATAGTAGTGAATTCACCAATTACCAATAAAGTTAATTTCGTAAAATTCTTTTTCTCTTTCTTCTTTTTACACATTTTTCCTAATATATGTGAAATTCCAAGATTGACAATTAATTTGAGACGAAAGGAGTATTAATTTGTAAAAGTCAGGGACCAAACAAGCATTGGGAATTTGAGGGATTAAATTGAATCACTTTAGAAAATGTCATGGATTAATTAGGAATATTGTTAATGTCAAGGACTAATTAAGTCTATTTTAAAATTAATTAACATTTCATAAATAGTCAATAATGGGGGACTAAAATTGCAAAATTATAAGAAGGGACTAAAGTTTTGAATGACCTTTTTTTGTTAGCTTAACCAATTTTTTTCCTCTCTAACAAAATAAGGAGCATCATGGAATCTTTTTCATCTAATTTGATTTTTGTAGGGGTTGAAATGTTGATTGAAAAAAGTGCTCATCGTGCCTTATGTGTTGAAAATGGGCTTAACGCTAGCTGTGTGTTGTGAAGTTTTACATTGATAATGGAAAACAAATTATATTATATATTATAGTAAATTTGAGAGTTTAAGAATATTTTAAAATAAAAAAAGTTTAGATAAATTTTTCCATCCACTTATTTTACATGTGGGGTAAAACTTTTTTAGTAAATACTGGTATCTTTAACGGTGTATTTATTTATTTAGAAAGGAAATTGTTATTGATAGTGTTAATTAAACTAAGGAGTGAATATTTGCTTAATTTGATAAAACTGATCAACTACACTTTAAATGCATTTGACCATTTCTTTTAACTCAAAGGCAGTAGTCTATATCGTAAGGCTTAGCTCAAATGACAAATGCCGAAATTGTTAGGTTGAATATCATGTTCCAGTGTGAGTTTTAAGTGACATTTATCACTCTGTATATGTACCCAAAAACAAGCCATACTATATTACTTTCATTTCATTGATCACAAATAGTTCTTTTAATAAGTCAATTAATGCTAAACAATTTTTTTTCTTGTTATTGCTTTCATTTCTTTGATCATAAATATTTCTTTTAATAAGTCAAGTAATGTTAAACAGTTATTTTCTTGTTGTATAGGTTCCTGAAATTCAAGTACTAAAGCCTCATAACCAACATCTCACAACTCTTACATTATGGATTCTTCTATGTGTTCGGCTATGGTTCATGATCTTAAAGCCTTAGAGGTACACAAACTTAACTATTTGTTACAGAATTTAATTAACTATTTTTTTTACCAATATAATTAACTATTTTAAAGTCTTACATTATCTATGTAAGCATAAATATTTACCCGCCTTCACTTTTCATATGTATAGCTTCTTTTTATTAACATAATAATGGCGAGTAAATATCTTCAACAATCCAATTCGATAGAAATGATAGAAAAGTATAATTCTCCAAATGAGAGAGTTGATTCTCTGAATTAACTTGAGTGAAATTAGAATGATTTATTATGTGCTTGTAGATTGTATAGAGAGAGCTTATATATGCTCAGAGTTACAAGCTTGCATTAATAGAATGCATGCAAAAATCAAAGGAAAAATTGTTATCAATAGTGTTAGAGCATCGCTATATTGTATGAAACGAATTGTGTGAATCACTTTAATAAAAATACACGATGGGTGTGGTGATACCCCAAAGCAATTGCCTTTTCCCTATCTTACTATTCGTTTTTGTACAGCAAAGTTTTTCTCATAGTGTTAAATTAATGAGTAACATGCATACTATGATAAATAGGTGAGAATCACACAACTACACTTTAAAATGCATTAATTGACTATTACTTTTAATTCAAACTCAGTATTTGTTACTTTAATTTCTTAGATCATAAATATTTTTTCATATGTCCATCAATATTAAACAGTTTTCCTTCTTGGATTAATAGATTTCCGAAGATCGCAACAACACAATATTGACAAAGGGATCGAAGAGATCGAACAAGTCACATTTACGAAACGACAATATTTACTTTCTTTATCGAAAGGATGCATTGGAAATGGCAAGGTCAGTTTATCTAATTATATATATATATATTATTTTAGTAAGTTGATATGTGTATTTTTTATTTATACAAGTATAATTTAGTTAATAGCCAATTTGGTCACTCAAAGTTTAGAAAAGTTAGGTTTATAAGTCCTTGACATTTACAATATTTCTAGATAGTCCTTGATTTAAAATTGGGTGACAATTAGTAGATATATTTTTGTGCCACGCACATTGACTCCATCAACACCGTAAAAGGGCATTGGTTGATGGAAGGACTAAACTGAATAATGTTTGTAAAAGTCAAGGACTAAGTAGGAATATTATAAATGTCAATAACTAAACTAAACTTTTCTAAATTTATCGGTAAGGCCTAACTCAACTGGCAAATGCCAAAATTGTTAGATCGGATATCATGTCCCGAGTTCGTTCACTATATTAACTCAGTATAATGATTCCCACATGCACATACTTAATCATATTTGGTTTTCACAAATATCTAATAATTAATATATAATTTTCAGCCTGGCATCTCAACACTTTGAAGCTGCCTCAGAGGCTTATCGCAAAAAGGATTATTTATCTGCAAAACAACATTCAATGATGGCCAAAGAGAAAAACCGCGTTGCTCAAGAATTGAATTCCCAGGCAGCAACACAAATTTTGAAAGCCATAAATAGTAAAAACAGTACTTGGAGGCTAGATTTGCACTGTCTTCATAAAAATGAAGCAATCGAAGCTCTGCAGGATCGGTTAAACCAAATTGAAAGTGGACAATTCCTTTCAAAGCAGTTAGAGGTCATAACAGGTGTTTTTTTTCCCATTTTTATAATAATGTTTAGAATCTAGATAATTCCTATCATTGGTTATAGCATGGATTTATTGACATTTTGTCAATAAATTAATTATTCAAAAACATTACCTTAAATATAAATTTCATAGATAATTTAGATATACTCGTCCATGCTGGAATGAGTTTGTTGACTTATATATTTTAATTTTTATAGGTGTTGGCAAACATAGTAAAGGGACACCGGTTATTCCAAACAGTATTAAAAGCTTCCTCAACAAAAATAAGTACTCCCTCGTTCCTATTTTCTTGTCGCTTTTTGCCTTTTTACACATAGCAAGGAGACTAATAAATTTTGTTATTTTTAATACAAATATTTCTCTTTTACCTATAATATCAATAATAATTTATTATCTCATTGATCTATTTCTCTCTCTGCAATAAATACTTAAGGGCATTATTGACAAAACAACAATAAATGGTGCATTGAACTTTGAAAATGATAAGTAAATAAAAACAAAATTTTTCTACAAAAGCAACAAGTAATAAGGAAGGAAGGGAGTAAAATATAATTTGCAACAAATATTAAGTAATAATATTAACACTTTATTTCTTATTATATTCTTTATTCATTATCTCTGCAGATATGATTTTGAAGAGATCAGACCAGGAGCACTCAAGGTCTGGCCTAAATTTTATGAAGCTACTATGCATGTCTCTCATCAAAGCAACAAATAAGCTAGCACATTGCAAAACTTGGTGTCCAATTCAAGTCCTACAAGCTGCATGCAAATGAAAGTGAAGAACTCTCGACAATCCCTTCAAACTACAAGGACTCGGAATTATGACAGGTATTTTTTCTATTTTTCAAAAGAAGGTTCACGTTATTTAATTTATTTCTGGTACGTACCATAGATATATATTATGAGGAGATCATGATTCCTTATTTTGTAGGATTAAGATTGATGTAGCAGGCTTTGTTTTATCTCCTATATATTTATTCACCCTCTGTAATCAGTTATATAAGAATCCTTTTTTTTCCTGCATGGTATCAGAGGGCCAATCTGGACTAGTCTAACTCTTGGTAAACAACTCAATCATGGAGGTCAGCAAGTGGAACATTGATGAACTACGCAGACATTTACTTACTGCACTTAGCACCGCTAAATGGCAGGTTATTTTTTACCCCTGGTTCATATTATGCTAAATATCTAGTTAATTTGACAATTAACATACAGTTATTTGTTAATGAGAATAATGAGATTATTGTTTCCTTGCTTCTTTGGATGAAGGAGAAAAATATGAGCTTGCTGTGTTTCTTTCAGGAATGCCAGCAGCTGAAGCAACAACCCTATATACTGGGCATCGAAGGGCAGCTAGTGCTAGTGCTGATATTGGTCATTGGAAAATTACAGTATCTGATCGATGATGCTCAGCAGTGGTTCTTCTGGTCCAATGCATTAATTAGGTGCCAAGTTTATCTCCAATATTGAAGTGGCTGGCCCAGGAATGGTTATAGAAAGCTGAAAGCAGTTGATCACAATAAAGAAACTGAAAGCACACTACTTCCAACAGCTGAATTGAATTGAATAGGGTGAGCTATAACTAGCTCTTAATCTGATTTTGATGTTTTCCTCATACTATAGTGGAGACTTCAGTGAGTGACTTTTAGTGCATTTTTTGAGTTACTAATCTTGTAATTCTTTTATTGTTAAAAAGGGAAACTATGCAAGCTATGAAAGAAGTAATTAAGAGTAGCCTTAATAGTTCAGATGAATGATATGACAAACAACTCTATGGATGGTGTGGTGCTATTCAGAGACAACGACAGCTTCAAAGATCTCAATACCAAATGCAATACAGTCAGCCAGTTCAAAGAATAGCTGTTTCGATTGTTTTTCTCCTTTGCTTGATTGGTAAGTTGTTGGTATGACCGTGTCTGCTTAATTTATCCTCGCATGTGTGCATGCATGTATATACTTTCATGGTGTGCAATTTCTCATGAACAACTTATTACTACCATATACCCTTCTTGCTAATTATTCTCCTTTGCTTCTTCTGCACATCCAAATATCATGTAAGGATTGTATATATGGAATGTAATTTTGAATTGTGTAACTTTGGTGTTACGTTGTCCTTCAACAATAATTAACTAAGAAATATCATTGTCAAAAAAAAAAACTAAGAAATACCGAATAGTTTGCTTAGTTTGATTTCATTTCAAATCTTTTAGTTTACTTGTTCGTTTGTACTTGGTAACTGCTTGAAATCTCCAAATTTAACTAATTATGTTTATATGCGCTGTTTTTCAGCTTAAATCTCAATGTTTGGAGAATATGCAATTCAAGTCAGCAAGCGGGATTTTTTCGATGCAATTGAGAGTGAAGAATCCTGGACAACACATTCAAATCAAAAAATTCTTTGGTTAGCTTGAAGCAAATGATAGGGAGTCTCTCTGCAACCCTTCATAGAAGGTGGGTAGAGATGTACTCTATGATGCTTTAGCTAGACTCTTTAGTGAAATTCCTAATTATCATGAGAAAAGTTATTTTGTTTCCGGGATATGTTTTTCGGGACTTTAATTTGTTACAGATGATTACATTTTTTTTGTTGACAAGGGTATTGGCCTAGTCCCCCTTGGTCATTCTTGTATCTCAAATTCTCAATATATTCAATGAAATGAGGAGGAGTACTCTTTCCTTACCGGTGATTTTATCCCTAAGGAGGGTTTTGCATCGGAAGGTTTTAACGAGGCTCCTACCTTTTCAAAAACAATTACTCAAAATTACAAACCGTAAAAGCGTTTGCAAGTCATAACAGTCAGTTCAACAAAATATGGATGCCGCGATATTCTTCGATCATAGTTTCCTTCTAAGTTTATTAAGGAATCAAGTTACACGTCTTTTTTTTCTTCTTATTTCAGACTATCATTTGCTACAAAAAGTTTTCCCTTTTTAACATAATTTTAGATCTATTCATTCAGCAAGCTTTGCTAATTTAAGAAGCAAACTTGAGACATTTTGATTTTTATGTGTTTGTTGAAGGATTTAATATATAACAAGATCATTATAGACACAAATTATAGCATATTATTCATAACAGTATGAAAATGAATCGTGTACCTGATGTTATTGAAGGATTGATTGGAGAGTATGAGAGCGAATTACCCTCATTGCCGTCTAGATTTCAGCATTAGGATTCCTTTGGACTACACCTACGTCGCCGCCAACGTCGGAGATTTCCATGACAGAGATTACAGAGACTTCTGAGAACTACACCTACGATATGGGTTTATCCACCGAAAAACCTTTGGACTCTCATTGTCGTTGAAGATGAAACGGTTTGAAGATGAAACGCGTGACATCTGAGAAGAACGAAGGAATTCATGTCACGTGACTCACTTAAATCTAAGGGCTGAAAATGGTCCTCTCACTCTCATTATAACAAACCCCTTTCTCACTAGATACAACCCATATATATATATATATATATATATATATATATATATATATATATATATTATATTTTAGGATTATTTCATATGTCAACAACTTATCATGCCACCTGATCAAACTACATGACGTGTCATCATTTTTAATCCTATGTGTCGGCGACAAAGTCCAAAAGTCAATCATTAACTCTATTGTTCTCAAAAGCAGAATTCGTAAAAACGATACATTACTCCGATTACAAATCAAAAGTTAAAGTATCAAATACAAAATTGTTACATAGAGTAACACTAGGGTCAACTAGGCAAACAATAAATAAAACTTGATCATATAAGATCCTTCTAAAATTCGTAGCCCAGAACAACAGCTACATCTTCTCTATTTACTTTTGCTTTCCCTGCTCATCTCTAAAACACCATATAAATAAACAGTGAGATGATAATCTCAGTGAGTTCTTTCGGGACCCCTCTCCTTTATCTCTCGGTGTTTTAATTATCTTTTCTCTTTTCTTAGGACAACATCAGACAACCACTGCACGGTTCCCCCGGTGGACCCACCCGATAATAGCTATTACCGAGTCAACTTATTCTGGGCCTAGGTTCTGGGTTCATGACTTCCCTCCCCTAGTGTACTATTAGTTTAGGATCGTCATCCCCTTGGTGTTTTATGCTTTAACTTGACACTTAGGTCGTTTTCTCACTCGATAAAACCTTACTCGGTTCGTTTCTAAACCCTAACATAAAGTTACTCGTTGCACCATAAAAATACATGATATGTGACTTAATTTGTTCAATTATCATTGGGAATGGTTAAGAAAGGGATTAGGGAAAGATTGGAGTCAAAAGGAATAGCATTTGAGCTATTTAAAATTTGGTGACAGAAGGTTCGACCCGGGCCGGGCCCCTAGGCGCACGGACCGGGTTCCTCGATAAATCAACAAAAATTGACCATCAGATGGGGGCGCATGGACTGTGCTTCCCCTGCAGCTTCAAAATTTGCTTTGTTTCACAAAATTGTGCTATTCTCTTGGCTTCAATACCAAACCTATTCGATTCCTAACTCAAGAACAGTCTCTAATAATGTTATGGCATGCCCCCAAACAATCAACTTCATACAACCAAACATTCAAATAAAACCAAATTGTGACATTCAACATGCAACTAATTATCTTCAATCACAACTTCAGCAATCTTAACTTCCCAATGAACTTTACTACAACTCCAACAACTCAAATAGTACATGTATCACTGGAATTCCAGAATCAACAACATGCAATAACCAAAACATCAAACAAACATGAAATTTCATGAAGAACTCACCTCAAATTCAGCTACACAATCAACAACAAGCAAGAAATTGCAACTTGAAGCACCAACCAAGCCCCTAGGCACCCAATTTCGAAAATCAATCTCCCAACTCTCTTCTAACCCTCTAGGTCGACAATGTAGCTTCCCCACACCCTATTTCAGCCCCTAGAACACACATGCATGATCATCCAAGCTCACTCTTGCTCCTTGACTTGCATGGAACTCGATTTGGCTCCACTGGGTGAAGGTGAAGAGAAATCTAGTTGGTGTTTCTGAAATGTGAGGTTTGTATCAGCAAAGTTCAGTGGAAAGAAGTTGATTTGAAGTGTTGAGGTTCAAATTTCAACTATGGGGATGTGAAGATGGGGTTTTGAGTTTTTCTCTCCACTCCCTCTCTTTTCTCTTTTCCTTTCGAACTCTCTCTTTCGCTTCACTCTTACCTTTTCCTTTCTTTTCTAAAAATGAAATGAATTGTGAGGGAATGATTCAGCTGAGGTACTAGTTGAGTGGGAGTGTTTAAAAGGAGCTGAAATTCCTAATTTACCCTCATGCTATTCGCACCACATCTATTCACTCATACACTATCCAAATGAATTAAACACTAGCACCCAATGCATTCAAGCAATATTTGACAATCCTTTATAGAATCAAACAACTTGATTAGCAATCACTAGTGCAAAAATGGGATTAGAATTAGACATTTAAAGTCAGGCGCTCAAATGCCTGACTACATAAGTGACGCGGTGGCAAACTTGTAATTAAAAGGCAAAACTCGCGAGTTTTAAAGTCAAGCGGATACACGCCTGACTTCTAAAGTTAACAAATAGGGAAAAAATTAGACTTTAGAAGTCAGGCATGTATTCGCCTGACTACATAAGTGACGCGGTGGCAAACTTGTAATTAAATGTGAAATTATTTTTTTCTAGTTTAATACTTTAGAAGTCAGGTGTGTATCCGCTTGACTTCTAAAGTACCAAACTAGAAAAAAATAATTTCACTTATCAGAAGACTCTCCTCTCGATTCTCACTCTCTCACGCGAACCCTAATACCTTTCCTCTACCCCCGTCGAATCTCCCCCCTCTCCATTCTCACTCTCTCACGCGAATCCCCTCACTCTCTCCCTCTCAGACATCATTCTCTCCTCTCAACGAAAACACAATCGTTCTCTCCTCTCAACGAAAACACAATCCCAGGAGACAGGATTGTCGCGGCGATTGTCTGCAAATGACGATTGTCCCAGGAGACATGGTTCTAATTCTTGCTTGATTTTGCAGAGATTGGAGCTTGATAAAGCAACAATGGAGCTTCAAACGTCACCACGAACAGGTATTACACAAAAGCCCTTTGATTTTGTGACTAATTTCGTTATTTCCAAAACCCTAAGTTCTGAACTTGCTTGTTGCTGGGTTTCTGTTCTTGCATGTGCGAGATACTGCTGATTAATGAACGAATGTTGCAACAAACAGCAACGAAAGGTAACAATCACTCTTGATAAACTCCAAATTAGTGCAGATTTAGAGATACTTTTAGAGTAATTTTGAGAGCGATTATTATCATTTAAATAAATAAGTGACTTGTAACAGCGGCTAAATGACTTGATTAATACTTCATCAACTATTCCTTTAAAGTAACAAAGTTCTATGAAGGATTAACTAAATGACAATGAAACAAAGTCCAAAAGTCAATCATTAACTCTATTGTTCTCAAAAGCAGAATTCGTAAAAACGATACATTACTCCGATTACAAATCAAAAGTTAAAGTATCAAATACAAAATTGTTACATAGAGTAACACTAGGGTCAACTATAGGCAAACAATAAATAAAACTTGATCATATAAGATCCTT
Organism: Astragalus membranaceus; assembly: GCA_039519185.1. Taxonomy (NCBI): domain Eukaryota; kingdom Viridiplantae; phylum Streptophyta; class Magnoliopsida; order Fabales; family Fabaceae; genus Astragalus; species Astragalus membranaceus. The sequence continues at coordinate 159,105,630 of CM076846.1, read as the reverse complement.
CTAAAATTCGTAGCCCAGAACAGCAGCTACATCTTCTCTATTTACTTTTGCTTTCCCTGCTCATCTCTAAAACACCACATAAATAAACAGTGAGATGATAATCTCAGTGAGTTCTTTCGGGACCCCTCTCCTTAATCTCTCGGTGTTTTAATTATCTTTTCTCTTTTCTTAGGACAACACCGGAGCTGGGAGGAGGAGGGGGACTTATAGCGTTGTTCTCAGTATTCCCTGCCGAAACACCTTCATCTACATTTCTTCTCTCGAGGAGTTTCGCGAATTCATACATTTGATCTTTCAGCGCCATCATCTCGGTCATTTGATCTTTCAATACCATCATCTCGTTCATTTGATCCTTCAGTTTTGCAATGTCTTCTCTCAGAGCCTGATTATCCTCTTCGGCCATTTTTCTTGTTTGGGAACGAGTCCGGTAGCGATGTTGATGAACCAGCTTGCCCTTTTCCTCTCTGTTTATTTTTTCAATTTTTTTTCTTTACGTAAGTACATGAATGAATGAATGGACGTGCATGAAATGCAAATGTATGACTTCGTGTTACGCCGGGGAAATTGTAAGTTTCTGTTTGACGCAGAACTGAAAGAAATTTATTTTATTAATGCGAATGTTTGATCCATCTTGTCAGAAAGAAAGTCTTACAATTCCCTGGCGGTTATAGAAATGCGTGAAGAATTAATAATATTTTTTTTTATGCCATACAAAAGGGACAGGTAAAAATGCATGAGGTATGCTAAAAATGATTTGCCAAAATAACACATGATTTTTTGAGAATTTTTTTCTTTTAAGAAGACCGGAAAAATGTATCAGTGTTTGTTTGAATGCAGGGGTATGAGACTCCTTTGTGTCCTACGAGGGTTCCTTAGAGAATAGGTCTAGGGCTTGTCTATTGAGTGAACCTTTCAAAAGGGTATCTCTAAAGAGTCCTACATAAGGTTCCTAGAGCCAACGACCCCAATTAAGAACACTGATCAACAACAATAGGCAAGCTATTAGGAGTGCCAGCATTCTCAAGAGGGACCAAACTCTAGGTGAGACTTTCGTGACCACCCAACAGGACGCACATCCAGTAGGCCATCACTACGCAGTCTCGTTCTAACTTAGGTTATTCTCCAGTCCGGGTACAGGACTATTCTCACGTGTGTGCAAAAGTGTGATAGTGTAGTGTGTGAAGGAGCAAAATATCAATAATACCCCCCAATCTGCAAAACAAACAAACACAGATACAAAAAAGTGGTCTTCTATCCTAAGGTTTACATATCACATAAATACATAACATGCAACAAGAATAAAAGATGAAAGGGGAGGGTAAAAATAACATTAAATTAACAACTAATCCTACAACTAATTTAAACTAGGTTTGACTCTCTAAATATCCCCAGTGAAGTCGCCAGCTGTAGCGACCGAAAAATCCGGGTGAGGATTCCTCGAAGGTTCAAAAATGAAGCCGCCACCAAAGTTTAATTATAAGGGCAAACATTGGAAAATCCCTTTTTGAATGGATAAGGGTCCTTGAGACCAGATTAGGGTTCGGGAGTCGGTTATGCGTAGGGAAGGTATTAGCACCCCACGACATCCTTCCTAAGGAAGGTTACCTGCTAATTAGTTGTAGGAGCGAAAGTTAATTTTGAAAAAAAACATTTATTTTTACCCTTTTATTGTGAATTAAAAGAAAGAAGAAAAATGGTATTTTATTTGTATTTGAGAAAGAGATTATTTAGGAAAAGACTGAAAAAGGTTTTTTATTAGCGCAATTGACAGATGTGGGCCCCCATCTGCTCCTACGTATCTCTTGGTAGAGAATCAAATCACACGTAGTTCTTGGTAGAAAGATGTTTGTTGGTTGGTATTTTTTAATATAGGGATCTTAGGACTCCTGAGTGATCAGTTCGTTTGTCCTAAAACGACGACTAACCTGACTGTACAGTCGGCTTAGTCCCCTATTTTGTGAAAATGGGGTTTTTGGAGTTTGGAAAATGATTTGAAGTGTGTTGGTTTGATTTTATTTGAATAGGGGTTTTAGGACTCTTGATCCGTACGGTTCATTCGTCCTAGAACGCTGACTAACCCGACTGTACAGTGGACTTAATCCCCTATTTTGAAAATTTGATTTATGGAAGGAAGTGTGTTTGTGTTTATTTTAATTTTAATTTGTTTGTTTTAAATAGGGATTTTAGGTCATGATCCGTAACGGTTCATTAGTGACCTAAAAAGCAGACTAACCCGACTGCACAGTCGACTTAGTCCCCTATTTACATTTTTTGGAAATGATATATTCATCTATTTATTTTTATAGCTTTTCGTAAAAGAAATAATTTTTTTGAAAAGAAATAGATGACAAAACGAAAAAGGGGGTGTAGCAGTTAAAAGTGGGGTGCAAATTACATGAGGGTTGTATTATTAGAACAAGGGGGTGTAGTTAGCGAGCCCAGTTCGTTTTTGTGAACTGGCCTGCGTTTAAGAATGGGCTTCTCAGGGGGGAGTGTATTCAGGAAAACGGGAGAGTGTGTTTAGTAAACTGAAATAATAAATAAAAATAAAAATAAAAGTGAGATAAAATGGGAGGGGGTATAAAAAAGGGAAATTAGGGTTTTGTAACCTAATTTCATTTTCCTTACTCGCTGCGCCGCAGCCAGGATCTAGGGAGAGAGATATTCTGCGAATTCGAGAGAGAGAGTGGAGGGAGGAAATCACGGAGCAGATCACAGAGCGAGAGGAGGAAAGTGCGACTGAGAGGGAAGCGGAGGTGATGACTGGCGATCGTGGGGTTGACGACGGACGGTGGCTCCATTGAGTTTGACGGCGAGGAGAGAGGGATTTCGTAGAGAGAGTTCATGGAGAGAGAAAGAAAGGGAAAGGAAGGAGGAGAAGAACGACGCGGTGGAGGGAGGCCATGCGATGTTGACAGAGGGGGAGGCGAAGATGATGGATTTGTCTCCGGCGAAGGTGATGGCGACGTTTGGAGCGAACGGCCACCGTCTACGGTGGCCGGGTCTAGTAGGTAAGGCTTCGGTCTCTCCTGTTTTTCTATTTTCTCTTCTCTTCACTCTTCTAACCTGATTGCCCTTTTCTTATATTTGTTTTTTTTTTTGCTTTCCTGGTGATTCACGGCAAGGAGAGAGAGGGACGGTGCGAAGAGGATGGCCACGGTGCCAAGGATGTTGTTCACGGAGGAGACAGACATCGGCGACGGGGATAATGATGCGACGGCGTTCGTGGAGGACGACCACCGTCTACGGTGGTCGGTGCTAACAGTACGGTACGGTTCTGTTTCTCCTTTTTTATTTTCTATTTTTTGATATTTTTCTGGTTTCTGATTTATGCTACATTTCCATTCCATGGTTTCTTTGTATTCGGTACTCAGAACCCTAATTCTAAAATTTTTTATAACTAAACCTATTTGATTTTATCCCTAATCCTAATTTTCATTTGTGAACCTTAATTCTTATTACTGTGGCTATATCGAATTCTTGTTCTGATTTTACAACAATAACAGCAGCAGCAAACCGAAAAAAAAACTATTTATTTGTTTATTTGTTGTTTTCTGTTAATTCACACATAGATAAAAAAGGTTTCTGTACACCCGTTCTGTCTAAACGAAAGCTAGAGGTACCAACCTTAACTCCAGCTTCTGATTAGAAAAGATCTATCTCCGTTTACTGCTACTCCTTCACTGATATTACTCTTTTTTGCTTCAGCAATTTTGTGTTTCGACAATTAGAGTTTCAGTGTGGAATCCTAATTGTTTCATTGTTTTTTTTTGAATTTTCTCTCTGAATCTCCTCCCCCTTTGTGTGTGAATTGTTCTCTTTTTTATAGGTGAAAATTAGGTTTAGGAGATTAAAAACTTGATTCTAACCTGATTTATTTCCTTTTTCAGGTTATTGGACTCTTGGGCAACAAGAATCAGCCCATGGATCTGCTGTGGTTGCTACATATTTTTTGTATTTTCGTTTTCTGATTTTTTGGTATTTTTGACTATTTTGCATTTTTTGTATTTTTAGATTTTTTGGACAATTGTAATATTAATTTTTAATTGATTTTTTTTGATTATATTTGCTATGGACAGATTCACTGCTTGTTTTTCTTTGGGTCAAAAATGAAAGAGAATGATTAAATTGGGCCAAGCCCAATCAAAACCAAACGTAGGCCCAATTTAGACAAATGACTGAAATAAGGCCCAATTAGAACGAATTTCAAGATCAGGTCCAATCTAGCCACAGGTCCATTTAGGCAAACATTAGACATAAGCCCATTTATTTAAAAAACTGGTTTGAAACGCTAAGCGTAAGCCCAATTAGGCAAGCTAACAAAATTAGGCCCAAAAGGTTGGGAGTAGGCCCAATTGGACAAACCGGTCCGATTTAAAAGCAAAACAGCGTTCGAAACCCATTAGCTTGTGACACGGGGTTAAAGCGATTATTATAAAAGACCGGGCAAAATTAGGGTATAACAGCTGCCCCTCTTTATTTATATTTTACTAGAAAAGGTGAACGGTTTTCAGGTTTTCGTAGTAGAAATACAAATAAAGATAGATTAGACGCTAATTTTGTCCACTTAGGGGGAAGATGAGTTAGGGAACGAGGGACGATTAACACTTGGCGTGTTAACCGACAACAATAAAGAAACGATCACTGGGGGATCTGGCGGAGCACTGGGGCTCTAAAAGAGCATTTGGGCTCTAAGGGAGCACTGGGGCTCCAAGGGGTTGCCTAAACCCTAAAGGACCAACTGGGGTCCGAAGGTGCACTGGGGCTTTGAAGGACCACTGGGGGTCCAAAAGAGCACAAACTAGCAATCGTACTAGTAAAATGGTATGCTCGGGGGTGGCCTTTTTCGAGCGACCGGAGGGGCAAGATCAGGTCGTTGACCTAATTTGCTCACCTCCAAGGACGTCCACCATGTCTTAGGCTGACACAGCTAGTCTGAAGGACCTGGGGTCGGATGATCCGTCGCGCTCCGTGGCGACATAGTGATCTTGAGGGTAGAGTTCGAAGTCGTTGCTTTGACATACTGGGTCGAACTGAACTGATGGACCTGGGGTCGGATGATCCGTCGGTTGCTCGATAACGCGACGTGCGATCTAGAATGAATGACCATTGGAGGTCTAAATTAAGACAGCACTGGGGCTGCGAGGGACTGCCGGGGTCCGAGGCTTTGAATTGTGATACGAGACCAATGATTGGAGCACTGACTTTGAGGAAACAAACTACTGGGTTTGACACATGGCGCACTTCTCTAACACATACACAATGAATGCATTTACCTGAGAAGGGAAAAACTATCTATATTTGGCACGTCTAAGAATGCGATGAATGATGCATGCATGCAATATAGGTGTGTGAAATGGTAGGTGTCCGATGGGATGAATGAAACGTATGTGAATGCATGATGGAATGATTTATGCTATGTGGAGGATTTTTCTTTTTTGGTCCTCCTTTTTGCTTTTCTTTTGGGGGCTTTCTTTTTGCTGGTCCTTCAACTCGCAGGACTCCCGGCATGGGGTTACGAGGCTAGCAAGTGTATTCGTACTCCTAAGTCAACTGCACATTACCGAGACTTATCATTTGAGATGATCGCGCATTTATTGTTCTATTCCCGTAGTTCCTTTCTTCTTTATAAGTGTTTTAATGAAAGACTATACCTCTTCTGTGATTCTCGGAAATTTCGTAATGGTTGTAATGCTTTTGATGCCACATGTTTCTCAATTCAGTATCAATTATCACAAAACATCATTTCAAAAATAGACGGAAGTGAAAAGAAGGGAAAGTGTTTGATATTGACATTGGAGGCCAAATGTGCAGAAGGCACACCGACTTAAGATTACGTCAGGAATTTTATTGAAAGAATAGGAAAGCTGAAATACTAAGCAGACTTCTCGGTAGTTAGTGCCCTTGAAGTAACGGTGTCGGCCACCCATGTTCACGACCTTGATCACTCATCATCCGACTTTTGGAAGTGTTGACTGCCTCAATGTTTGTTTAGTCCAACTTCCTGACCCTAATTTTTGCCTGGATCGCCCTTTAGAGTTTTCAATCCATCGGGTCGCTCTAATTTTTGCCTAGGCCGCCCTTTCGGGTTTTCAACCTAGCGAGCTTATTTTTGCTTGGATTTTCTTTCTCTTTTTTCATATATTCCCTTTTTTAGGCATAGTTCACCGGGAGTGGGAGGTCTTCCCCGTCCATTTTTGTGAGAATTAAGGCTCTTCCAGAGAATGATTTCTTTACCATGTAAGGTCCTTTATAGTTCGAGGTCCATCTCCTGCGGGAATCTTTTTGGGTATGACTTTCTTGGGCCCCAAATCTCCTTAAAATTGTTGAGGAAAGACTTTCTTCTGTTAAGTTTTCTTTATTCTTTTCTTGTTAAATTTTCTTTATTCTTTTCTGATATGACATAAGACCACCGTTCTTGTATTTGGCGAGGTTTAATGGAAGTACTACTCCCATCGTACGGGGTTGCCCTTGTTGAAGT